>JAKCWB010000293.1:0-14266 GCA_022388445.1 Zophobas atratus | reverse complement strand
TCCCCTTTTTCCCTTTTTCTGGGGTCTTTTTTCTGCATGTTTAAAATTTTTTGGGTTTTGGGTCAAACCTAAAAAAAAACGTTGAAATTTTTTTTAAAATTAAAAAAAAAAACAAAAAAAATTAAATTTTTCTAAAAAAAATTTTTGGTGGTTTCGTTGCATTTTCCGACCCCTTTTGGGTTTTCTGTTTGGTTAAAAAATTTTAAAAAAAAACACTTAAAAGGCTTTTCTAAAGTTTTTTAAACATTTTTTTATTACAAACCCCCAAGAATGAAATAAAATTGCCCCAAAAAGCCCTTTTTCCCCTTTTCTGGGGCCGATTCTGCTTTTTTTTTAAGTGTTTTGGGGGTAAAACCCAAAAAAAAACGTTAAAATATTTTTAAAATTTTCAAAAAAAACGAAAAAAAATTTTTTCTAGCTAAAATTTGAGGGTTTTCTTTTTGCATTTTCCGAGCCCGTAGGAAACTGATTGTTTAAAAAATTTACAAGAAAACACTTCAAAATTGACGTTTCTGAAAAATTTTTAAAACAGTTTTCTTGAATCTACGAACGCCAAATCCCTAAAATTGACCTAAACTCCCCTTTTTTCCTATTCTGAGTCTTTTTCGCAGCTTTAAGGGGTTTTGGGGCTCAAACCAAAAAAAACCCGTTGAAATATAGTTTCAAATTCAATAAAAATCGAAAAAAAAAACAGTTTTCCAACTAAAATTTTAGGGTTTTCCCGTTGCACTTTCCGACCCGTGGGGTATCTGTTTGGGTTTAAAAAGTACAAGAAAACACTTAAAAAGTGACGTTTCTGAAAAAATTTTTAACTTTTTTTTCTTGACTACAACGCCAGAATCCCATAAAATTTGCCTAAACTCCCCCCTTTTTCCTTTTCTGAGTGGGTTTCGCATGCTTAAGTGTTTTTTTGGGGGGCTCCAGAACCATAAAAAAACGTTAAAATTTAAAGTTAAAAATTCCCAAAAAAAAACGACAAAAATCCCGTTTCTACTAAAATTTTAGGGTTTCCTTGCACTTTCCGACCCTAGGGTATCTGATTGTTTAAAAGTACAAAAAAAACTTTTTAAAAAGTGACGTTTCTAAAAATTTTTAACATTTTCTTGTATCTACAAAACGCCAAATCCCAAAAAATTTGACCTAAACGCCCCTTTTTCCAATTCTGAGTCGTTTTCTGAAAGTTTTAAATTTTGGGGTTTTGGTGGCCAAACCATCAAAAAACGAAAAAAATATATTTTAAAAATTAATAAAAATCGAAAAAAATACTTTTTTCTAGCTAAAATTTAAAGGTTTTCCCGTTGCATTTTCCCGAGCCCGTAGGGTATCTGTTTTGGCTTAAAAGTACAAGAAAACCTTCAAAAGTGACTTTCTGAAGAATTTAACGGGTTTTCTTGTATCTACGAACGCCAAATGAAAAAAAAATTTGACCTAAACTTTCCCCTTTTTTCCTATTCTGAGCGATTCGGGCATGTTTTAAAGTGTTTTTGGGGGCTCAAAACCACCCAAAATACTTGAAATATTTTTTCAAATTCAAAAAAAACAAAAAAAATACAGTTTCTAGCAAAATTTTTTAGGGTTTTCTTTTCATTTTCCCCGACCCGTGGGTATCTAATTGTTTAAAAAAGTACAAAAAACATTTCAAAAGTGCCCCGTTTCTAAAAAATTTTAACAGTTTTCTGTATCTCGAACGCCAGAATGCATAAAATTAAACCTAAACTTCCCCCTTTTTCCCAAAAACTATCGTTTCCCTCCCTGCTTAAGTGTTTTGGGGGGCCCTCAGAACCATAAAAAAACGTTGAAATATATTTTTAAAATTTTCAATAAAAATCGACAAAAATACATTTTCTACTAAAATTTGAGGGTTTTCGTTGCATTTTCCGACCCTTTGGGTATCAAAAGGGGGCAAAAAAAGAACAAGAAAAAAACTTAAAAAAGGACTTTTCTGAAGAATTTTAACAGTTTTCTTTGTATCACGAACGCCAAAGCATAAAATTGACCTAAACTCCCCTTTTCCTATGCTGAGTCGATTCTCCCTGTTTTAAGGGGGTTGGGGGCCCCAGAACCATCAAAAAACTTTTGAAAAAATAGTTAAAAATTTCCAATAAAAATCGAAAAAAAATACATTTCCCAAGCAAATTTTTGGGAGGGTTTCTTTTGCACTTTTCCGAGCCCTTAGGTACGTTTGGCTAAAAAGTACAAGAAAACACTTAAAAAGTGACTTTTCTAAAGAATTTTAACAGTTTTTTTGTTCAAAAAAAACCCCAAAATGCATAAAATTGCCCCCTAAACGTCCCCCTTTTTTCCCTATTCTATCGATTCTCCCAATTTTTTAAGTGTGTTTGGGGCCAGAACCATAAAAAAACCCGTTGAAATTTTTTTTCAAATTTCAAAAAAAAACGACAAAAATACATTTTCAGCAAAAATTTTGATTTTTTCGTTGCACTTTTCCGACCCGAAGGGTATCTGATTGGTTTAAAAAGGGTACAAAAAAAACATTTAAAAAAGGTGCGTTTCTGAAGAATTTTAACATTTTTTTTGTTCTACGAACCCCAAAGAATCCCAAAAAAATTTAAACCTAAACGTCCCCCTTTTTCCTATTCTTCGTTTCTCCCAGTTTTTAAGTGTTTTTGGGGTCAAAACCATAAAAAAAACGTTAAAAATATGGGTTAAAAATTAAATAAAAAAAAAATCGACAAAAATACAGTTTCTACAAAAAATTTGAGGTTTTTCGTTGCACTTTCCGAGCCCTAGGGAAACTGTTTGGGCTTAAAAGAAACAAAAAACACTTCAAAAGGACGTTTCTAAATTTTTTTTAACAGTTTTCTTGTATCAACGAACGCCAAATGCATAAAATTGCCCTTTAAACGTCCTTTTCCTATTCGAGCGATTCCCCTGCTTTAAGTGTGTTTGGGGGCTCAGAACCATAAAAAACCTTTGGAAAAAATTAAAAAATTCAAAAAAAAATCGACAAAAATACTTTTTCTAGCTAAAATTTGAGGTTTCGTTGCATTTTCCGAGCCCTGGGGTATCTGTTGGGCTTAAAAGTACAAAAAACACTTCAAAAGTAAACTTTTCCCGAAAATTTAACATTTTCTTTTTTCTACGAACGCCAGAATGCAAAAAAATTGGGACCTAAAATCCCCCTTTTTTTCCTTTTCCCTAGTCGATTCTGAAATGCTTTAAGTGTTTTTGGTGGCTCAGAACCATAAAAAACTTTGAAATATAGTTAAAAATTCAAAAAAAAAATCGACAAAAAACATTTTCTACAAAAATTTTTGATGGTTTCTTTTGAAACTTTCCAAACCCCAAAATTTAAACTGATTGGTTTAAAAGTACAAGAAAACACTTAAAAAGTGACGTTTCTGAAAAATTTTTTAAACCATTTTTCCCCTTATCTACAACGCCAGAATCAAAAAAATTGACCAAAACCCCCCCCCCCTTTTTTTCCTATCTGATCGTTTTCTGCATGCTTTAAGGGGTTTTTGGGTGGTGGCTCAGAACCATCAAAAAACTTAAAATATATTAAAATTTAAATTTAAAAATCGAAAAAAAACATTTTTCTAGCTAAAATTTGAGGGTTTTTCGTTGCATTTTTCCGACCCGAAAGGGTATAGTTTGGGTTTAAAAAAGAACAAGAAAAACCCTTCAAAAGGACGTTTCTGAAAATTTTAACATTTTCTTGTTTTTTACAAAGCCAGAATGCAAAAAATTGACCTAAAACTTCTCCTTTTTTTTATTCTGATCGATTTTTGCATGCTTTAAGTGTGTTTTTTTGGCCCCAAAACCAACAAAAAACTTTTGAAATATAGTTAAAAATTCAAAAAAAAATCGCCCAAAAATACATTTTCTAGCAAAAATTTGAAGTTTCTTTTGCATTTTCCCGGCCCGTAGGTATCTGTTTGGCTTAAAAGTACAAGAAAAAAACTTCAAAAGGACGTTTCTGAAAAAATTTTAACATTTTTTTGTATCTACAAACCCAGAATGCATAAATTTGCCCAAAAATTTCCCTCCTTTTCCAAATTCGGGAGTCGATTCCCCTGTTTTAAAAGGTTTTTTGGGGGCCAAACCATAAAAAAACTTGAAATAAATTTAAAATTTCAAAAAAAAACGAAAAAAATACAGTTTCTAGCTAAAATTTATGGTTTCGTTGCACTTTCCGACCCGTGGGGTATCGGGTTTGGGGCTTAAAAGTACAAGAAAACACTTCAAAAGTAAACTTTTCCCAAAAATTTTTAAACCCGTTTTTTTTTGTATCTACAAAACCCAGAATCAAAAAATTTAAACCAAAACGTCCCCTTTTTTCCTTTCCCTGATCATTCTGCATGTTTTAAGGGGTTTTGGTGGCTCAGAACCATCAAAAACTTGAAAAAATAGTTAAAAATTCAATAAAAATCGACAAAATACAGTTTTTTTTGGGCTAAAATTTGAGGGGTTTCTTTTGCATTTTTTCCGACCCGTAGGGTATCTGATTGGTTTTAAAAGGGAAAAGAAAACACTTCAAAAGTGACTTTTCTAAGAATTTTAACATTTTTTTCTTGTACTACGAAACGCCAAAAAATGCAAAAAATTTGGGACCAAAAACTCTCCTTTTCCTTTTCCCTGAGTTCGTTTCTGCATGCTTTAAGGTTTTTGGGGGCTCAAAAACCATAAAAAAAAACTTGAAATATAGTTAAATTTCCAATAAAAATCGACAAAAAACAGTTTCTAGAAAAATTTGAGGGTTTTTCGTTCCCACTTTCCGAGCCCGTAGGGAATCTTTTGGGTTTTAAAATTTACAAAAAACATTTCCCAAAAGTGACTTTTCGAAGAATTTTAACAGTTTTCTTGTATCAACGAACGCCAAAAAATGCAAAAAATTGACCAAACTCCCCCTTTTTCCTATTCTGATCGTTTCTCCCATTTTTAAGTTGTTTGGGGGCTCAAACCCATAAAAAAACCTTTTAAAAATAAAGTTCAAATTCAATAAAAACGAAAAAAATACATTTCTACAAAAATTTGATGGTTTCGTTGCACTTTCCAACCCCGTTTTTTTATCTGTTTGGGCTTAAAAGAACAAGAAAACTTTTTCAAAAGGACTTTTCTGAAAAATTTTTAAAACATTTCCCCCTTGTTTTCTACGAACGCCAGAATGCATAAAATTGACCTAAACCCCTCCTTTTCCATTCTGACCCGTTTCTGCATGCAAAAATTTGTTTTTGGGGGCCCCGAACCAAAAAAAAACTTTTAAATATAGTTCAAATTCAATAAAAACCCGACAAAAAAAACATCTACCCAAAAATTTTTTGATGGTTTCGTTGCACTTTCCAGCCCTTTGGGTATCTTTTGGGTTTAAAAGAAACAAAAAAACCTTCAAAAGTGCCCTTTTTCTAAAGGGAAATTTTAACATTTTTCTTGAAACTACAACGCCAGAATGCAAAAAAATTGACCTAAACGCTCCTTTTCCTATTCTGGGGCAATCTGCATGTTTTAAAAAGTGTTTTGGGGGCCAAAAACCATCAAAAAACTTTGAAAAAATTTCAAATTCAATAAAAAATCGCCCAAAAAATCCAGTTTTTTTAGCAAAAAATTTGGGAGGGTTTTCGTTGCACTTTCCGACCCGAAGGGTACTGATTGGCTTAAAAGTAAAAGAAAACACTTAAAAAGTGACGTTTCGAAAAATTTTAACATTTTTTCCTTGAAATTTTTACAACCCAAAAATCCCAAAAAAATTGACCAAAACGTCCCCTTTTTTCCTTTTCTGAGCGATTTTTTTGAAATGCTTTAATTGTTTTGGGGGCTCAGAACCAAAAAAAAACTTGAAAAAATATTTAAAATTCAATAAAAATCGACAAAAAAAAAAATTCCCTAGCAAAAATTTTAGGGTTTTCTTTTGCCCTTTCCGAGCCCGTAGGGAAATTCTGAAAGGCCCCTTAAAAAGAAACAAGAAAACCCCTTCAAAAGTGACTTTTCCCGAAAAATTTTTAAAACATTTTCTTGTCCTACGAACGCCAAAATGCAAAAAATTTGACCTAAATTTCCCCTTTTTCCCCTATTCGAGTCGATTCGCATGCTTTAAGGGGTTTTTTGGGTGGCTCAAAACCATCAAAAAAACGTTAAAAAAAATAGTTCAAATCAAAAAAATCGACAAAAAAAAGGGTTTTTCTACCCTAAAATTTATGGTTTCGTTGCATTTTCCAGCCCGGGGTATCAATTGGTTTAAAAAAAAATACAAAAAAAAAACCCCCACTTCAAAAGTAACTTTTTCTGAAAAATTTTTAAAAAGGGTTTTTCCCTTGTATCTACGAACGCCAAAAATGCAAAAATTTGACCAAAAACTTCTCCTTTTTTCCTTTTTCTGGGGTCGTTTCCCTTGCATGTTTTAAGGGTTGTTTGGTGGCTCAGAACCATCAAAAACGTTGAAAAATAGTTCAAATTAAATAAAAATCGACAAAAAAAAAACGTTTTTTTTTACTAAAATTTGATGGTTTCGTTGCACCTTTCCCGAGCCCGTAGGGTATCGATTGGTTTAAAAAGTACAAGAAAACATTTAAAAAGTGACGTTTCTAAAAAATTTTAACAGTTTTTGAATCTACGAACGCCAGAATGCAAAAAATTTGCCCCTAAACGTCCCCTTTTTTCCTATTCTGATCGATTCTGCATGCTTTAAGTGTTTTTGGGGCTCAAAACCTAAAAAAACGTTGAAAATAGTTCAATTCAATAAAAATCGAAAAATACAGTTTCTAGCTAAAATTTGATGGTTTCGTTGCACTTTCCGAGGCCCGAGGGTATCTGATTGGCTTAAAAGTACAAGAAAACATTTCAAAGTGACGTTTCTGAAGAATTTTAACAGTTTTCTTGTTCTACGAACGCCAGAAATGCATAAAATTGACCTAAACTTTCCCCCTTTTCCTATTCTAGGTCGATTCTGAAATGCTTTAAGTGTGTTTGGTGGCTCAGAACCATAAAAAAACGTTGAAATAAGTTCAATTCAATAAAAATCGACAAAAATACAGTTTCTAGCTAAAATTTGATGGTTTCGTTGCACTTTCCGAGCCCGTGGATATCTGATTGGCTTAAAGGACAAGAAAACACTTCAAAAGTGACGTTTCTGAAGAATTTTTAAACAGTTTTTTGTATCTACGAACGCCAGAATGCATAAAATTGACCTAAACGTCTCCTTTTCCTATTCTGAATCGATTCTGCATGCTTTAAGTGTGTTTGGTGGCTCAGAACCATCAAAAAACGTTGAAATATAGTTCAAATTCAATAAAAATCGACAAAAATACAGTTTCTAGCTAAAATTTGATGGTTTCGTTGCACTTTCCGAGCCCGTAGGGTATCTGATTGGCTTAAAAGTACAAGAAAACACTTCAAAAGTGACGTTTCTGAAGAATTTTAACAGTTTTCTTGTATCTACGAACGCCAGAATGCATAAAATTGACCTAAACGTCTCCTTTTCCTATTCTGATTCGATTCTGCATGCTTTAAGTGTGTTTGGTGGCTCAGAAACCATCAAAAAAACGTTGAAAATATAGTTCAAATTCAATAAAAATCGACAAAAATACAGTTTTCTAGCTAAAATTTGATGGTTTCGTTGCACTTTCCGAGCCCGTAGGTATCTGATTGGCTTAAAAGTACAAGAAAAACACTTCAAAAAGTGACGTTTTCTGAAGAATTTTTAACAGTTTTTTCTGTATCTACGAACGCCAGAATGCAATAAAATTGACCTAAACGTCTCTTTTCCTATTCTGAGTCGATTCTCTGCATGCTTTAAGTGTGTTTGGTGGCTCAGAACCATCAAAAACGTTGAAATATAGTTCAAATTCAATAAAAATCGACAAAATACAGTTTCTAGCTAAAATTTGATGGTTTTCTTGCACTTTCCGAGCCCGTAGGGTATCTGATTGGCTTTAAAGTACAAGAAAACACTTCAAAAGTGACGTTTCTGAAGAATTTTAACAGTTTTCTTGTATCTACGAACGCCAGAATGCATAAAATTGACCTAAACGTCTCTTTTTCCTATTCTGAGTCGATTCTGCATGCTTTAAGTGTGTTTGGTGGCTCGAACCATCAAAAAAAAACGTTGAAATATAGTTCAAATTCAAATAAAAAATCGACAAAAATACAGTTTCTACCTAAAATTTGATGGTTTCGTTGCACTTTCCGAGCCCGTAGGGTATCTGATTTGGCTTAACAGTACAAGAAAACACTTCAAAAGTGACGTTTCTGAAGAATTTTAACAGTTTTCTTGTATCTACCGAACGCCAGAATGCATAAATTGACCTAAACGTCTCCTTTTCCTATTCTGAATCGATTCTGCATGCTTTAAGTGTGTTTTGGTGGCTCAGAACCATCAAAAAAACGTTAAAAATATAGTTCAAATTCAATAAAAATCGACAAAAATACAGTTTCTAGCTAAAATTTGATGGTTTCGTTGCACTTTCCGAGCCCGTAGGGTATCTGATTGGCTTAAAAGTACAAGAAAAACACTTCAAAAGTGACGTTTCTGAAGAATTTTAACAGTTTTCTTGTTTTCTACGAACGCCAGAATGCATAAAATTGACCTAAAACGTCTCCTTTTCCTATTCTGAGTCGATTCTGCATGCTTTAAGTGTGTTTGGTGGCTCAGAACCATAAAAAAAAACGTTGAAATATAGTTCAAATTCAATAAAAATCGACAAAAATTACAGTTTCTAGCTAAAATTTGATGGTTTCGTTGCACTTTCCGAGCCCGTAGGGTATCTGATTGGCTTAAAAGTACAAGAAAACACTTCAAAAGTGAGTTTCTGAAGAATTTTAACAGTTTTCTTGTATCTACGAACGCCAGAATGCATAAAATTGACCTAAACGTCTCCTTTTCCTATTCTGAGTCGTTTCTGCATGCTTTAAGTGTGTTTGGTGGCTCAGAACCATCAAAAAAACGTTGAAAAAATAGTTCAAATTCAATAAAAATCGACAAAAATACAGTTTCTAGCTAAAAATTTTGATGGTTTCGTTGCACTTTCCGAGCCCGTAGGGTATCTGATTGGCTTAAAAGTACAAAGAAAACACTTCAAAAGCGACGTTTCTGAAGAATTTTAACAGTTTTCTTGTATCTACGAACGCCAGAATGCATAAAATTGACCTAAACGTCTCCTTTTCCTATTCTGAGTCGATTCTGCATGCTTTAAGTGTGTTTGGTGGCTCAGAACCATCAAAAAACGTTGAAATATAGTTCAAATTCAATAAAAATCGACAGAAATACAGTTTCTAGCTAAAATTTGATGGTTTCGTTGCACTTTCCGAGCCCGTAGGGTATCTGATTGGCTTAAAAGTACAAGAAAACACTTCAAAAGTGACGTTTCTGAAGAATTTTAACAGTTTTCTTGTATCTACGAACGCCAGAATGCATAAAATTGACCTAAACGTCTCCTTTTCCTATTCTGAGTCGATTCTGCATGCTTTAAGTGTGTTTGGTGGCTCAGAACCATCAAAAAACGTTGAAATATAGTTCAAATTCAATAAAAATCGACAAAAATACAGTTTCTAGCTAAAATTTGATGGTTTCGTTGCACTTTCCGAGCCCGTAGGGTATCTGATTGGCTTAAAAGTACAAGAAAACACTTCAAAAGTGACGTTTCTGAAGAATTTTAACAGTTTTCTTGTATCTACGAACGCCAGAATGCATAAAATTGACCTAAACGTCTCCTTTTCCTATTCTGAGTCGATTCTGCATGCTTTAAGTGTGTTTGGTGGCTCAGAACCATCAAAAAACGTTGAAATATAGTTCAAATTCAATAAAAATCGACAAAAATACAGTTTCTAGCTAAAATTTGATGGTTTCGTTGCACTTTCCGAGCCCGTAGGGTATCTGATTGGCTTAAAAGCACAAGAAAACACTTCAAAAGTGACGTTTCTGAAGAATTTTAACAGTTTTCTTGTATCTACGAACGCCAGAATGCATAAAATTGACCTAAACGTCTCCTTTTCCTATTCTGAGTCGATTCTGCATGTTTTAAGTGTGTTTGGTGGCTCAGAACCATCAAAAAAACGTTGAAATATAGTTCAAATTCAATAAAAATCGACAAAAATACAGTTTCTAGCTAAAATTTGATGGTTTCGTTGCACTTTCCGAGCCCGTAGGGTATCTGATTGGCTTAAAAGTACAAGAAAACACTTCAAAAGTGACGTTTCTGAAGAATTTTAACAGTTTTCTTGTATCTACGAACGCCAGAATGCATAAAATTGACCTAAATGTCTCCTTTTCCTATTCTGAGTCGATTCTGCATGCTTTAAGTGTGTTTGGTGGCTCAGAACCATCAAAAAACGTTGAAATATAGTTCAAATTCAATAAAAATCGACAAAAATACAGTTTCTAGCTAAAAGTTGATGGTTTCGTTGCACTGTCCGAGCCCGTAGGGTATCTGATTGGCTTAAAAGTACAAGAAAACACTTCAAAAGTGACGTTTCTGAAGAATTTTAACAGTTTTCTTGGATCTACGAACGCCAGAATGCATAAAATTGACCTAAACGTCTCCTTTTCCTATTCTGAGTCGATTCTGCATGCTTTAAGTGTGTTTGGTGGCTCAGAACCATCAAAAAACTGTTATGAACTTAGGAGGCCTCTTTGTCGGTTATGATCACTGCAGTGTTTTTGATGCAATCGAAATTTTACGTTGTTACAAATGTAATGGTTTTCACCATAGTTCAAGATACTGTAAAGCTATTAAGTCCTGTCCCAGGTGTGCAACGGTTGGTGATCAGGTGCATGCGTTGTCTGAGTGTAAAGGTGAGCAATTAAAATGCATTAACTGTGTAACTGCTATTGAAAGTGGTGAAACAAATATAAATCCAGAACATGCTGCATGGGATGTAAACTGTCCAATGTATCAGCGTGCAGTTGTAAAATTTAAAAAGGATTTGCTATTTAAACAATGACTACTTAATTCAACTGCTGAGACTTTTTCAGATCGACAATTAGTATTGTATTATCAAAATACGCGCGGTTTAAATAGCAAAACTGTTTCATTTTTCAATAGTGTGTACACAACAAATTTTGATATTATTGGGCTCACTGAGACCTGGCTAAATGAAAATGTTAGTAATTGTGAATTATTTAGTTCTGACTACAATGTGGTGAGAAAAGATAGAAATTTTTTAGCCACGGATAAATCTAGAGGTGGGGGTGTTCTGCTTGCATTTAAGTCTGATATTGCCTTTGAAAAAATCAACCTTGATAACACTTTGTTTAGTTCTCTTACTCAAATGGATATTATTTGCGTGAAAGTGTATAATGATTCGTATTTCTTTTACATTTTTCTATTGTATGTTCCACCTGCACAACCTGTTAAATTTTATCAGATGTTTTTTGAAGCTTTTGGTTCGCTAGATTTTATTGTAGGTGCAGATATTGTCATTGTGGGTGAGTTTAATCTTCCTGACTTTGTACAGAATAATCCTCCTGAGTATATTTCACAGAAAGTTAGTCATTTGAAAAATCTTAGTAATTTTTTTTAAATAAATAAATAAATAAATAAATGGTTTATTGCATCCAACAGGGTAACCCCCAATTACTGAATACAAAACTACACACACATATTTTTTAAAAATTCTACAAGTGCAATATTATAACTAACTAGTACAGATACAAAAAGAAAAAAAAAAAAATTTAAATCAATAAACAAGCTAATGAATGAATCGACTTCGATGAACAACCTAATACTGAACAACTTATTATAACGAACCGAAACTTAATTTCTTTATATCGGATAACCGACAGCAGAAGATATCTAATTTAGGATGGACAATATTCACTATTCGGCAAATATTGTACATTGGGGAATACATCAAAATGTTGGTTCTTGGTGTACGTAGATAAAGAATATTATTCGATCTAACATTGAATTTTGGACAATTGAATTTGAGAAGACTCAGTAAATGTGAACAATTAATTTCATTTCCGATAAGCTTGGTAAAGAAGCGCAGATATCCCGTCTTTACCCTGTGAGCTATGCTAGAGATTGAGAACGTCTGGAGCAGATATTCTTGTGAGATGCCTCTTGGTGGATATGTTGTGTATACCTTGAAATGTAAATACTTTAAAAACCGACGCTGAACATTTTCAATTTCATTAATGTACGCAGTATAATGCGGATACCATACAATAGCAGCATATTCTAATTTGCATCTAACAAACGAAAAATAAAGTAATTTTATTACAGCTTCATCATTGATACTGCTACTGTTTCTCATAATGAAACCGAGAAGTTTGATGGCATCTGATGTTAGGGTCTGAATATGCGCTGAAAATGATAATTTTGTGTCAAATACAACACCTAAATCCTTAACGTGCGATGGACGTGACAATAAAACGTTGTCAATCCTATATTTATAGTCGATAATTTGTTTCGCTAAGCTATATGATAAAATATAACATTTTTCCAAATTTAAAGAGAGATAGTTGCTTTTACACCAAAAAAAGTTTTTAAATCTAAAACAGCTTAACTTTGTACCTAATGTCTATAGCAGAATACTTGATTTAGTTCTTTCAAATATAGATCCTATTGTAACTAAAGCTTCCGATGTTCTTGTTGATGAAGACCCGCATCATCCGTCTCTGATGGCAACAATAAAATTTCAGAAGACTGCAAATAGAAACCTTCCTAATTCGTCAAGCTCTAGTTATAATTTCCATAAAGCTGATCTAAATTCTTTATACGAAGCTCTCATGGAAGTAAGTTGGAAATCTTTAGAAATGTGCTCAGATGTAGATACAGCTTGTGATATATTTTATAATATCTTATACTCTGTACTAGACAAGTATGTGCCGAAGTACACAAATCGGAAATATACATTCCCTCCTTGGTTTACGCCAGAAATAATAAAAATGGTTCGTAAAAAGTATCGGATTTATAGAAAATGCCGAAAATACAACAGTCAAGATGATTGGCAGGTTTTCAAGGAGTTGCGTAAACAGCTTAAAATTAAAATATCGGGTGAATACAAAATTTTTAATGCTAAGGTTGAAAAAGATATGGTAGATAATCCTAAGGAATTTTGGAGGTATGTGAATTTGAAAAAAGGCAGTAGTAACATCCCGTCCACAATGACATATGATAAATCTCTGATATCAGGTCCAAAAAATATTGCTGATGCTTTTGCAACATACTTTCAATCGGTTTTCAATCCACCTTCAAATTTCAGTGGTGATGGACCAGATATTTGTAGTGGAGTGTTACACATTCCTAACATAACGGAAAACGAAATCAGTGCAGCTTTGGAAAAATTGAAACGGAAAAATACCGCTGGTCCAGACAGAATTCCATCTATTTTCTTAAAAGACTGTTCTCCCACATTGGTAAAGCCGTTGTTTATCTTGTTCAATAAAATCTTAACAGGTGGTGTAATTCCGAAGTTGTGGAAGATTTCTAAAATTGTTCCGATATTGAAGAAGGGTGATCGTAAGGCTATCGAAAACTATCGACCAATTGCTTTAATAAATAATTTCGCTAAAATCTTTGAAATGGTGATTTTTAATAACATTTATTTTCACTTAAAAAGTAATATTTCTGAAAACCAACATGGATTTATGCATGGCAGGTCTACAGTGACAAATTTAGTGTCTTTAACTCAATTCCTAAGTGAGTCAATTGATGAGGGCGGTCAGACGGATGTCATTTACATGGACTTTTCGAAAGCCTTTGACAAAATAAGTCACAATATTTTGTTGTATAAACTTGGTGTCATTGGATTCTCACCAGCGCTACTTAAGGTTTTTCACTCTTATCTTTGTGCTAGGAAACAGTTTGTCTATTGCAGTGGATGCTCATCAAAGGATGTATTTCCAACTTCTGGAGTGCCACAGGGGTCGGTGTTGGGGCCACTTCTGTTTTCCGTGTTTATCAATGATATAAGTCACATCCTGAATGTTGATTATTTACTATATGCTGACGATTTAAAAATATTCACAAAAGTGAAGTCAACGGCAGATTGTGTGAAGTTACATGGCAACCTAAATCAAGTCTTAAATTGGTGCAAAGTTAATGAATTGCCAGTCAATAAAACAAAATGCTACGTTATGTCTTTCTCTAAAATGAAAAATTCTATCTATTTTGATTACAGCATATTCGGTGAGTTAGTCTCGAGACCAAACATTGTTCATGACTTAGGAGTTAAGTTTGACAGTAAATTGTCTTTTATTGCTCACTTCGATTATATAGTCTCTGCGTGCTTTAGGTCCCTTGGCTACATACTCAGAAATTCAAAGGATTTTGTGAATACAAATACGTTAATTTCCCTTTTTATTGCA
>JAKCWB010000292.1:0-14351 GCA_022388445.1 Zophobas atratus | reverse complement strand
TGGGTTTGTTTTTATTTTTTAAAAAGGGGGTTTTGTAAAAATTTTGGGAAAATTTTATGGGTTGTTTTTTTAAAAAAATTTTTAATAAAATTTTTTTGGGGAAATTTTATTTTTTTGTTTAAAAATTTTTTTTTGGAAAATTTTTTTTTTTTTAAAAATTCCAAATTTAAAGGTTTTAAAACATTTCCTTAATTTTTAAAATATGAATTTATAAACCTCTTAAATTTTTATTATTTTAAATTAAAAAAAAATTTTTTACTTTTATTAATATCTAAGGAACATTTCATAAAAGATTTTTATTTTTTAAAAAAATTTAACATTTTTAAGAATTGTTACTAAATTCAGAACTTTTTTCAAAATTTGGATATAAATATAAAATTTAAGATCCAATCTAAATGATTTGACAAAAAAATAAGGGTTAATTCATTTTTTAAAATTAAAAATTAAACGGTTATCTTTCCAAATAAAAATTAAAATTTTAACTTGACCTTCCCAATAATTTCCCTTAAATATTTTTAATAAAAATTTTTAAAAAAAATAGAATTTACTTTTTTCCCTTTTATTGATTATAAATAAAATTCTGTAACATTTCAGTAAAAGTTTTTAAAATTCTGGTTAATTTTGGGAAAATACATTTAATTATAAAAAAATTAAATTTTAAATAAATATTGATTTTTAAATTTATTAAAAAACCTAAATTTCTTTTTAATTGCAGTTTGAAATTAAAAGTTTTGTAAATTTTATTTTTTAGAATTTCAGGTTTTTTAAAAATAAAATTTTTTTAAAAATTTCAGATTGATATACACCATAATTTAATTTATAAACTCTACCTAAGTAAACAAATTTCTAGTTTTTTTAAAAAAATCCTTTTTAAAATTTAAAACCGAAACAAATAATTTTTTAAATAATTATTAAAATTTTAAAACGGGTTTAAAAACCCAAAATAAATTCCCATTAAAACAAATCTTAAAAATTCCCAATTCAAACACGGGAAAATTTTTTTAACAGAAATTACATAAATTAAAAACCAAAATTAATTTCGGGGAAAATTTTTTAAAAGGAAGTCCGTTTTAAAAATAATATTTATAAGGGGGAAATTTTTTATTTCTAATTTAAATTAAACATTTAAATTTTTATAACAATTTTCATAAATTTCTTTTTCCCAAAAAAAATTTTTCCTATTGTTTGTATATTCTAAAAATAATTTATTTCAAACCTTCATTTAAAAAACTTTAAAAGCCGATGCCTTCAAATTTTAAAAATTTTTTTCCCTTACTTATTTTTAAACATACAAAAAAAAGGGGACAATCCTTATAATTATTCCATTTTAAAATCTTTTTAAAAATTTTTTGATTCTTTTATTTTAAAAGTTTTTAAAAATATTAAATTTTATTAATTTTTTTTGGACAAAGTAAACCATGTAAATTGAATAAATTCACAATTCACAATCCCTTTGTTTTAAATAAATTTAAATTTTGCTATAAATTTTTAAAATTTTATTTTTTATTTACTTTGGTTAAATTACTTTTTGGGAAAAAAGCTAAAAAAATAATTTGCTTTAAAGTAATCGTTATTGTTCCATTAATAAAAGGGATTTCCTGTCAAGAATTTTAAAATTTTTTTTAAAAGTTTAAAAAATTTTTGGGTTCCTTTTAATTCCACTTTAAAATTTTATATGTTTAATAAATACTTGAATCTTTACATTTGATTTTGTTTTAAAATTTTTTTTTATATTTAACTTATTAAATTCCCTTAAATATATTTTTAAAAAAGGGCATTAAATTAAAATTTTGGTAAAATTTTTAAAAAAAAATTTTTAATTCTTTTTAAATTATAAAATTTTAAAATTTATTAAAATATAACTTTTTTTAAACCATATACTAAATAAAATATTAAATTTCCCTATTTCCTAAAAAAAAATTTCAATATAAATTACCTTTAAGGTTTGGCCTAATTTAAATTTTCAAAAAAACAGATAATTTTTCCCTTTTAAAAATCCCTTTTAACAAGATTTAATTTTTTATGATTTTTAAAACATTTTTTCTTAAAAAAATTTTAAAAACCCAATCATTAGAAAATCTTTACATTAAATAGGAAATTTGCTTAAAATCTTATAAATTTCCCTTTTTTTAATTTTTTATTATAAAATATAAAGTTTTTTGGGGATTTCCCAAAATCCTTTTAATATTATTGGTTTTATAACCCTTAATAAATTTTTTTTCCCTTTAAAAACACTTAAAATTTGAAATTTTTTTTTTTAAAATTGTTAAATAGTTTATTTTTACAAACGGATTTTTTTTTTAAATAAAAATTTTGGAAAAAAGTTAAACTAAAGAATTTTTTATAAATCTTTTGTTCAAATTGTAAAACAGGTTTGGAAATAATCCAAATAAAAAATTTTTAAACTGTTCCTTGTTTGGTTAAAACAGGTTTTCCCTTTTTTTTAAAACCTAGCGTCCTAAATTATCCATAACTCACCAATTCCCGTAAAATTTTTTGGGAAATTACTGTAAAAAATTGGTATTTAATTTTAAAAAAAAAATTTTGGTTTAATAAATTTTAACATTTCTTAATTTTTTTTAAGATTAAAGTTTTGCATAAATTTATTTAAAATTTTTGGAATATTTTGCTTTTTAACATTTTTTAATAAAATTATTAAATAATTTTTAATGAGAATTTTTAAATAAATCCCTATAAATTAAAATTTTTAAAAAAAAATAAATTTTCCCTTTTTATTTAATCGAAAAAAATTTTTTATTATTTTTAAAAAATTAAATTTTTTTAAAAAATTTAAGTAAAGGTAATTTTTAAAAAAAAATTTCGAGTTTTCTAATCGTAAAAAATTTTTTTTAAAAAAAAAAAAAATTTGTCTATAATTGCAAAATTAAACCCATTAAAAAAAATAATTTTTTAAAATTTTTTTAAATAATGAGAAACCCAAAATTTTAAATAAACAATAAAAATTTTTTTAAAAATAATCATTAAAAAAAGATGCAAAAAATGATTATCCTGGGAAAAAAAAATTTTTAATAAATTACTAAATTAATCAGAAAATATTTTTTTAAAAAAATTTTAAAAAAATTTAAATATACTTTTTCTTAAAACAATTTAAAACTAATTTATTTATTGTAATTTCCAATTTAAAATATAAATTTTTAAAAAAAAAAAGTTTTAATTTTTTCGCAATAACAGCTAAAGGTTTTTAATAACTTTGAAATTGGTAAAAAACCAAAATTCTTTAATTTTGATATCTTAACCATCGACAAAATTTTTAAAACTTTTTATAAATATAGCAAGGTATTTTAAATTTTCCTTTTTTTTAAATTTAAAAATATAAATTTTAAAAAAATTTGTCCAGGTTTATAAAAACTTGTTGTATTTTAAAAATTAAATTTTAATAAATTTTTTATTTTTCCCGGAAAAAATTTTTAAACAAATAATTTAATAAAAATGTAAATTATTTTTTAATTAAATTAAAATACTTTAATATTAAAAAATTTTTACAAAAATTTTCTTTAAATATTTTATTTCTTTTTTGAAATAAAAGGAACGAAAGACTTAAGCCCTTTTTTCAAAAATGGGCCTTTTTCCAAATTGTGACTTTTTGGTTTGTAAATTATTAAACCTAAAAAAGGGGTTTGTAAATAATTAAATTGGGAACCAATAATTCAAATTAAAACTCATGAAAAAAATTTTGGTATTTAATTTTCGTCAGTTGTTCTTTTTTTTAAAGAATTTTTTTAGAATGGTTTTAAAAAATTAATTTTTAAAAAATCTAAAAATATATTTTTTTATTCTTTAAAAATTTTAATTTTAAAAAAAATGTATTTAAAAAATTTTTAAAAATTAATTTCAATCTTTAATTTTTTAAAATTTTTGGTATTTCTTGAATTCTTGTTTTTTTCCCCCCAAAAAATTTTTTTCCCTTTTTGATTTCAAAAATTTGAACAAAAAGTTTTTTTGCTTTTTTTTGAAAAATTTTTTAAAAAGGGGTTTTTTTATTTTAAGATGTCCTGAAAATTCAGATTACTTTATTATTTTAATACCTAATTTATTTTAATTTTTTTTGAGGGTCCCCAAAAATTGGCTTCCTTTTTAAAGCCCAGTTTTATTCTCCTTTTTCTGATTTTTGGCTTACTTCACTTGGAAATGTTTAGAATTTTTTCTGGAAAAAAGGTTCCGTAAAGTTAAAAACCCCCCAATTGAATATTAAGAATTAAAGACTAAATTTCCAATGAAATAAATTTTTAAATTTTTTACATTAAATTTTAATTTAAATTGGTTTTTTCTCCTAAAAAATTGTATTCCAAATTAATTCAAAAGGATTATATTTTAAATTTCTAATCAAAAATAATACAATTTAATTTAATTGGTTTAAAAACTCAATTCCCCAATTCTTAACAATTTGATTAATGGTCATTTGAAAATATGGCAGTGGAAGAAAAATTTTTTTTCAAAATTTATGCCCAAAATTTGCATTTAATCAATTTACTAAACCCTTTTTAAAATATTAAAACCAAGCTGTAACCTGCAATTTTTTTTACACAATTGAAAAAATTTCTTTTATCAAAAACTATACGAATTTCAAAAAAATGTTAAAAAATGGGAATGAAAATTTAGTTAAAAAATTTCATGAAATTAATTTTTTCTGGAACTTCATAATGGGAATGAATTAAAATTTTAAATTTTGTATTTAAAACCAATAAAACATATCTTTTTTTTTGTTTTGTGTGAAATTGTTACAGATTTTTTACATGTACATTGACACATTAACCATCTCAGTTTTTTTAAATTAAATATGAATTTAAAATTACATTTAAAATAATTAATGCAGAAATTCTTTTTTTTTCAAATAAATTTTTTTTTAAATATACCGCAAGTTTTGTTGTCATTTAAATGTGTAAATCTTGTAATTAGAAAATTTTCAAAAAAACAAAATGTTTACTATGTTTAAAAAAATGAAAAGCCCTTTTAAATGTTTTAACTGAGGTTTTACAAAACTAGTGTGATTTAATTATTGATCAAAATAATTACTTCTTATTATTTTATTTTTGAAATGACTGAATTCTGAATAAAAATTTTAAAAACAGTAAAATGATTTTTTTTTAAATTTCATGTTAAAGGCAAGAAAATTATGTTAGAAAAATATTTTGGGGTTTATAATTAAGCTACTTTTAAAATAATGTAAAAACAATTAGTCACATTAAAATACAATAACTGGTCGGAAAATGAAATATTATTTTTGAAATTACAGTTTAATTTTCCTTTTTACAACTCTTTTTTGAAAGGTATAAACTTTGGGTAATTATCATAACTTTTCTTCAAAAATTTAATATGTATCAATTGGTTTCTTCAAAAACACACGCATTACAAAAATTTACATTATAAACGTTTTTTGATCTTGCGAAAAAATATTGTCTTTAATGCATTCCTTTTTCTTTTAACTTTTTTTTATGATAAGTTACTATGGAAGAAAACTAATCTTCAACAAAATTAATTATAATAAATACTTTTTGAAATGTGAATTTTATTTAAAGACATTTTAAAAAATTTAGTTATTACCTGTTTTCTTCATATCCTTAAATTTGAAATCAAATTTCCCTTTTCATTTTTGTGTAATGAAAAACTTTTCACATAAATTAAATTTTTTAAATTTTTTCATACTTAAGATAATTTTTAACCCTTTGGGAAATAATTTGAATTTTATTAACAATATTAACCGGGAAATTAGAATTTAAAAAGAAAAAAACCTAAACTAGATAAACAAAATGAAATTTTAAAAATTTTTGGAAATATTTTTAAATTTTTAAATTATTTTTTAATATTATTTTGTTGGGTATCACAATTAAATCTTTTGAATAAAATGATAAAATGTATCATTAAATAAGATTACATTTTTTAAAAAAATAAATTTTTGGTTATGTTTATCGGAATGTAATATTTTGTAACAATAACAGATTTTTTTAAAGAATATTTGGGGTTAAAATTTTACAAAATTTAATAATAAAATAAATACGGGAATCTAAAAAATGTGTTCCAAATCAAAAATGAACTTCAAACATTTGAACAATTTTTTCTTTTTAAAATTATCAGTCGAGGGAATCACTATATTTTCAAAAATATAGTGTTTTATCAATGAAAAAAATCGTTTTAGATTATTTTAATAACTGTATCACATTAAAAATATGTGAACGACTTAATAAAACAACATAATTTTAATACATTTTAAATTAAGTTTAAAAAGGTTTCTAAATTTTAAAATAATATTAATATAACTAATTTTTATTATAACACTTCAAACTTCAAAAGTTTGACATATTGTTTCGAAATGTAAGAATTAAAAAAATTAAACGATTAATGTTCATCATTTACAAATAAAATATTTAACGTTTCCCCATCTTCAGATTGAAAACAGACAACTTTCGGAAAGAAAAGCAAAGTAAAATATTGTTGTTTGCGCAGGTGATGTGCAGTCGAGAAACTTAGAATTACATTCGACAGTTTGTAGGTTTGTGTAGAATATTAAATTCTATATTTTAAATTCCAAAGGTAAATAAACTGTCATTTCAGCGTGCCACAGTGCTAGATAACTATGTATCGTCTGGTAAAACATTCTAACGTATAAATAAAAGTAACTTCTTAAATGTATAGATTTGTTATACTCTACCCTAGTGCTAAAATAACAAATTTCTTCTCAACTTATTTATGCTTCCCCGGGAATGTGGTGCCTTCCGTGCCACATCGCGTGTCACATGAACCACACTTGTTAAACTAGTTATACTGTAATACTCTCAGTATCCCAGTATTTCGCAAGAAGGTTTTGACATCGGAGAAGTCGGCGGTGTCTTCGGCGAGGAGTCAGTGAGAGGGGACCGAGGGGCGCTCAGCCGAGCGTGGACAGCGACAAGGACTGCACACTCGTAAATTATTACCAGAGCACACGAGGCAACCATATACTGATTCCCTTTTTTAAACGATTCCAGGCACTACAGATCTTATTGAGAGGGGACTGAGGCGTGCCTTTAAGGGCTTTGCGGTTGAGGGGTCTTTTGTCGATATTTCGGGAATTGCAGCCGCTGCAGAAACGCCATGTTCGGACTTTCTTTCCCTCCATGAAGGAATTTCCTGTTTCGGAGGCGCTTTTTTTTCTGCCGCTTGTTGTGGAATTTGGTGGATGTTTCCAATAGATCTCGCACCTGGAGTCGCAGGTTCGGAGCGGCGAAGAGGTGCGGGAGGAGAGGGGCACGGAAATCGGAATCTTTGGGCTTAGAACATGGAAGAGGTTCGCGTATCTTTTTTTTGGAAACTGCAAAAATTCGAAATTCATTCGATTGTCGACATAACATCAATAAATTTATTGTGATAACAATGATGAATGTAATCTATCACTAACAATCAACATATAAATTTCTTATATGAGGTAACAAAATTATGAACACTACAGGCTTATCAGCTTAAACATTAATGATTTAGTAACTCACTGACAAATACATTTCCGAATTTTTTCGAGGAACTAAACTACCGCCCCAATTTTTTGATTTCTTTTCGAACGTCGAAAGTTATTGTAATTCACACAATATTACGGAAATTCCTTGGTATATTTCCCAATTACGTGGAATAACGTAATTACCATTAAAATGTTTGTAGCGCTGGCATGGAAATGACAGCGGGAGAAACGTTGTGTTGGTTGTATATTTATTTATTATCGTTTTATCACGCGTTGTCATTGAATTACTCGAAAAGCAAATCGCCAATTGATACAGAAACAATGGCAAAACTAATAAATGCCCGCGAGCATATAAATATTGTCATAAAACTATA
Source organism: Zophobas atratus (assembly GCA_022388445.1). Lineage (NCBI taxonomy): Eukaryota > Metazoa > Arthropoda > Insecta > Coleoptera > Tenebrionidae > Zophobas > Zophobas atratus. The sequence goes on along the minus strand of JAKCWB010000292.1, from coordinate 6,530 downwards.
TTCTTAAAAAAATTCATTATACTTTACTAAGATAATTTAACTCTAACAAAGTTCGTAATTGTTTCTTATTAAGCAAATTTTTTTTAAAAATTTGAAAAAAATTATTAAACTTTAAAATAAAAATTTTTTTAAAAATATAGTTTTAGTGGACTAATTTTTAAAAGAAAGCTCGGGGACATTTCTTTTCGGTTTTGCCCTTGTTTTTGGGGGGGTTTAAAATTTGGGTGTCGCGATTTTGCTTATCGGGAAAATTCAATACAACGGGGTTGTTTAAAACGAAAATAAAAAAAATTTATTTAAAAACCCAACACAACGTTCTCAAAGCCACGGGGGTCTTTTCCCATGCCAGGGGACTAAAAGACATTTTCTAAGGGTTTTTATTTTTACTTATTCAACGTAAGGGGGGAAAAATATACCAACGGGAATGTTCCGTAATATTTTGTTAAAAATTAAAATTTAAACTTTCGACGTTCAAAAAAGAAATATAAAAATTTATGGTGGGGGGAAAGTTATTTTCCTGGGAAAAAAAAATTTCGGAACTAATGTGTCTTGGTCGGGGGAGTACAAAAATTCATTAATTTTTAAAAGCTGAAAACTCTGTAGTTTTCCCATAATTTTTTTACCCCCATAAAAGGGATTTTATTTTGATTGTTAGTTAATTTTTACGTAAATTCATCATTGTTTTCACAATCCAATTTTTATTGATGTTAGGCCCGAAAATCGAATGAATTTATCAAATTTTTTTGCATTTTCCCAAAATTAAACCAAATGAGCGCGAACCTTTTTCCCATGATGTTAAGCCCAAAGTTTCCCGGGTTTTCCGGGTGCCCCTCTCCCCCGCACCTTTTGGGCCGCCCCGGGAAACCCCTTTCGACTCCGGGGCGGGGGGTCAGTGCCGAACCCCCTTTAAAAAAAAATCCGTCCACGAACCAGACTCCCCAGGTTTGCAGCAGGACAATAAAAGCCCCCTCCTGAAACGGGGGAAAATCCTTATGGAAGGGGAAGGGGCAGTCCGACAGGGCTTTTTCTGCAGCGGCTCAAAACCCCGAAAAAAATTTCAAACACAAACGGACTCCCTAAACCCGCAAACCCCTTAAAAGGGGGCAGCCCCTTCAGTCGCCCTCTAATTTAAGGAGTCTGGTGAGTGCCTGGGTTTATCGTTTTAAAAAAGGGAATCGTATAAATTTGGTTTTCCCCGGTTCGTGTTGCTCTGGGAAAATTTAATTTACGAGTTTGCGCCCTTTGTCGTGCCCACGATTTCGGCTGGCGCCCCTCGGTCCCCCCTCTGCACTAAACCTCCTCCCCAAAGGGAAACACCGCCGTTTTCTCCGGATTCAAAAACCTTTTTCCCGGGGGCGAATTTTGGGGGGGGTTTATGAAGTATTACGATATAACTAGTTTAACAATTGTGGGTTTCATGTGAAACGCAAAGTGTGGCACGGAATGGAAACCCAAAAATTCCCCGGGAAAAAGCATAAAGAAAGGGTTGAGAAAAAAATTTGTTTTTTTTTAAGACTTTTAGGGTAGGTAGTAAAAAAATCTTACATTTAAAAAAGGGTTTTACTTTTTATGTTTAAACTTTTGGTAATGTTTTTACCAGCCCATACATAGGTTATCTTGAAATGGGCACGCTTTTAAATTTGGCCCATTTTTTTTCCCTTTTGGGAAAATTTAAAAATTTGTAGAATTAATATTCTCACAAAAACCCTACAAACGGTCGAATTTTTTTTCCCTAATTTTTCTCGAACTGCACTTTGCACGCCGGGCGCAAAAAAACAGATATTTTCTTTGCTTTTTCCTTTCCGAAAGTTTGTCTTTTTTTGTCAATTGAAGATGGTAAAAACTTTACATATTTGACATTGGTCCCCCTTAAAAAATAAATTTTCAAAAAATCTGTCCTTTAAATTTTTTTTCCCATTTTTTACGTTTACGGTTCAAAGGACACATAGGTAAAAACTTTTCGAAATTTTGAAGTGATTTGGGGAAAAAAACATTAGTGGGGGTACTTATTTTTTTATTCATAAAAAAACTTTATGAAAACCTTTTTTAAAAACATTATCAATTAATTTGTTTTTGGGAAAAATTTTTTCTCAACGTATCCCACTTACCCCTTAAACTTCATAGCATGATTTTGTTTGTCAGAATAGGGGCGAAACAATTTCTAAAAAAAAAATTCTAAGAATCGATTTATTTTATCGTTGTCTCAGAAACACTATAGAAATTGTGTTGGGAAAAAATATAGTGTTCTTCCTCCGTGGCACTGTAAAAATGTATCAAAGCGCAATTTTTTTTCGTTTTGGTGTTTCGGGGTTTGGGGGGGGCTTAAATTTTTTAAAATTTTGGGTACCACATGGTATTTTGGGGGAGTCCGGGGGTAGTTTTTTTTATTAAATTTTCTAAAAATTTTTTGTAAAAAAATTTTCAAATATTTTTTGGGGGAAAAAAAAAAAAAAAATTTCGGGGTTTCAATTGTTCATGCAAAAATTTTAAACTAACTTTTCCGCAAAAAGGGGGGGGGACTTTTTCCCAAAAAGGGGGGAGGGTTTTTTCTTTTTTTACTCTTTTTTCCAAAAAAAAAGGGGGGTCCTTTTAAATTTTTAAAAAAAAAATTTTAATGTTTACATTTTTTTTTAGACTTTTTTTTTCCAGAAAGTTTTTGGGGGTTTCGGGTTGGGGGGGGGGGGAACTTAAAACGCAAAAACCCAATTATTTTTGTTTTTTGGGTCAAAACATTTTTGGGGGGAGGGTTTATCTCAAAAATTTTGGGGTAAAAAAAAATTTTTTTAAATTTTTGATTTTTGTTTTGTTTGCTTGTGCTTAAAAAGGTTTTGGGAAGTTTGGGTTTTAAATTTTTTTTTACAGACCTTTTTTTAAATTTTTTACGCAAAACCTTTTTAAAAAAAAAAATTTTTTGGCCCCCAGGGGTTAATTTCCTTTTTGGGCAAAACCCAAAAAAATTGGGTTTTCAAAAACCAAAATTTTTTTTCCCCAAGGGGGAGTAAAAAAAAAAAAATTAAAATTTTAATGGAAATGCCCAAGGGGGATTTTTTAAATTTTAAAGGGGGTGTTTTTGGTTTTGGGGATGGAAAAAATTTAATTTTAATACCCCCATTTTAAAAACCCTTTGGGCCGGGGCAAAAAAAACCGGGTTTACAAAAAACATTTGTAAATTTAAAATTCCCACAAAAATTTTTTAACCCAGGGATTATAAAAGGGGGGAAAAACGGGGGGAAATTTAAAAATTTTAAAAGGGGTTTAAAAGAAAAAAAAAAATTTTTTCCCTTTTAAAAAAGGAAAAAAAACGGGAAGGGCGATCGGGGGGCTTTTAAAAAAACAGGGATTTTTTCCCAAATTTGTTTAATTTATTTTTTTTTTTGCTTTTTGAGTTTTTTTTTTGCGGGGGTAAACTATTTTAACACGCCTTTTTATCGACAACCAAAAAAAAATTGGGGGACGATTAATAAAATTTAAAAGGGAACATGAAATTTAAAATTTGGGACAATTTTTTTTTTTTTCTATTTGCAAATTTTTTCCCTTTATATTTTTTTTAATTTATGCAAAAATTTTTTGGTACATGGCGTTTTGTTTTTTTGGGGCGGAAAAAAAAACCCCCGGTTTTTTTAATTTTTTTTATACGGGTGGGGTTTTAAAATGTTTCGGGGAGGGAGAAGGGGGAAAGAAAAGGGGGGTTTTTGAAATTTTTTTTACCCCAAATTTTGTGTTATTTTTTTTAACCCATTTTTTAAAAAAAATTTGGGTTTTTTCTTAGTTTTTTGGAATTTGGGGGGAAACTTTTTGGGTTCTCCTAGGAGATTTTTTTAAAAAAATTTTAATTATTTTTTTTAAAAAACATAAAAAAACCCAAGTTTTTTTTTTTTTTTTAATTTTTTTGGGCTTACTGAATCCTTTTCGGGTTTTTAAACCCAAAATTTTTGGGGGGGGGGAAAAAAAAAAAAAAAAAAGGGAAAAAAAAAAAAGAAGGGAAGAAAAAAAGGGAAAAAAATTTTTTTTAAAAAAAAAAAAAGGGGGGAAAAAAAAAATTTTTAAAAAGAAAAATTTTTTTTAATTAAAAATTTTTAAAAAAAAAATAAAGAAAAGGGGAAAAAAAAAATGGGGGGGGAAAAAAAATTTTTAAAAAAAAATTTTTTTTTTAAAAAAAAAAAAAAAAGGGTTAAAAAACAAAAAAAGGAAAAAAAAAAAAAAAAAAACAAAAAGGGGGGACAAAAAAATTTTTTTAAAAAAAAAAAAATTTAAAATTTGGGAAAATGTTTTTTTGGTTTTTTAAAATTAAAAAAAAATTTTTTTAAAAAAAGTCCCCTTTTTTAAATTTTTAGTTTTTTTTAAAAAAATTTTTTAAAATGAAAAAAAAATTTTTAAAAAATTTTTTTTTAAAAAAACCCCAATTTTTTTTTTGGGAAAAAATTTTGATTTTAAAATGAAAAAAAAATTTTTCCCTTTTTTGGGGGGGGTTTTTTTTTAAAAAAAAAAAATTTTTTTCAAATTTTTGGGGTTTTTTTAAAAAAGGGAAAAACGGTTTTTTTAATTTGTTTTAAAAAGGTTTTCCAAATTTTTTTTTAAACCCAATTTTTTTAAAAAAAATTTTTAAAAAAAAAGGGGCCCGGGGAAACTTTAAAAAAATTTTTTAAGTTTTTTTTTAAATTTTAAAATATTTGGGGTTTTCTTTTTTTTAAACCTTTGGGGGTTTTTTTTTAAAAAATTTTAAATTTTTTTTTAAAATTCAAATTTCGTTTGAAATTTTGGGGGTTTTTAAAAAAAGGGAAAATTTTCCCCCCTTTTTCAAAATTTATTTTTTTTCCCACCCGGGTTTTTTTTTAAAAATTAATTTTAAAAAAAAATTTTTTTTTAAAACAAAAATAATTTTTTTTTTTTTAAATTTCCCCCCAAAAAAATTTTTCTCCACCCGAAATTAAAAAATTAAATTAAAAAAAAAATTTTTAAAATTTTCCCCCGGGGAAAGGAAAAAATTTTTTTTTTTTTTTTAAAAAATTTTTTTAAAAAAAAATTTAAGGGATTTTTTTTAAAAAATTCTTTTTTTAAGCCCTTTTTTTTAAAAAAGGGAAAAAAAAAAAGGGGTTTTTTTTCCTTTGGGAAAAAAAAAAAAAATTTGGGGAAAAATTTTTTAAAAATTTTAAAAACCCCTTTTTTTTTTAAAAAAAAAAAAAATAAAAAATTAAAAGTTTTTTTTGAAAATTTTAATTTTAATTTTGGGGTTCCCAAAAAATTTAAAAAAGGAAAAAAAGGGGAAGTTTAAATTTCCCCTTTTTTAATTTTTTTTTTTTTTTTTTTTTAATTCCTTTTAAATTTTTTTTTTGGGTTTTTTTAAAAGGGGGGAATTGCAAAATAAATTTTTTTTTAAAAAACAAAACTTTTTTTTTTTTTTTCCCAAATTTTTTGGGGTTTTTTTTGGGGGGGCAAATTAAAAATTTTTTCCCCAAAAATGGTTTTTTTCCCCTTTTTTTTTTAAAAGGGTTTTTTTTTTCCAAACCTTTTTGGGTTTTTTTTCCCAATTTCCCCAATTTCCAACTTTTTTTTCCCCGGGTTTTTAAACAAAAGGGAAAATATTTTTTTTATTTAAAAAAAATTTTGATTTGGGGGTTAAAAAATTTTTTTTTTTAAAAAAAAAAAATTTTTTTCTCCTTTTTTAAAATTTTTTTTTCCCAATTTTTAAAACAAAAATTTTTTAAAAATTTTAAAAAAAAACAAAATTGGTTTTTTTAAAAAAAAAATTTTTTCCCCCTTTTAAAATTTTGGGGAAAAAAATTTGGGCCCCCAAAAAATTTTTTTTATTCCCTTTTTAAAAAGTTTTAAAAATTTTTTTTTTTTTTTTTTGGGTTAAAAAAAAAATTTTTTTAAAAATTTTTAAACTTTAAAAATTTTTACTTTTTTTTTTAAATTTAAAAAAAATTTTTTGGTTTTTTTTTCCCCCAAATTTTGGGGGGAAAATTTTTTTCCCCCAAAAATTTTAAAGGTTTCTTTTTTCCAATTTTTTTGTTTTTTTTTTCCCAAAATTTTAAAAGTTTTTTTTTTTTATTTTTAAAATTTTTTTGTTTTTTTTTTGGGTTTTTTAAAACTAAAATTTTTAAAGTTGGAAAATTTTTCCCCTTTTTTTAAATTTTTCCCCTTGAAAATTTTTTTAAAAAAATTTTTTTCATTTTTCTTTTGAAATTTGGGGTTTTTTTTTTTTTAAAAAAATTTTTTGTTTAAAATTTTTTTTTTTTTAAAAAATTTTTCATAAAATTTTGGGGTTAAATTTTTTTTTTTTTCCCCCTTTTTGGGAAAAAAATTTTAAAAAGGGGGTTTTTTTTTAAATTTTTTTTTTGGTTAATTTTTTCCGGGGTTTGTTGGAATTGTTTTTTTTTTTTTGGGGGTTTTGTTTTGTTAATTTTAAAAGGGTTTTTCCCCAAAAATTTTTTTTGGGTTTTTTTTAAAAATTTTTGAAAATTTTTAGGCTCCCATTTTTTTAAAAAAAAATTTAAAATTTTTTTAAAAAAATTTTTTGTTTTATTTTA
>JAKCWB010000291.1:0-14371 GCA_022388445.1 Zophobas atratus | reverse complement strand
AAAAATTTACCTCCCCAAAAAAAATTTTAAACCACCCCAAAATAACAACCCACAAAACCACCCCCCCCCAAAAAAAATTAAACCCCCAAATTTAAAAACAAACCCCCAAACATTTTTCCCCCCTAAAAACCCCCTTTAAAACCCAAACAACACATATCCAACATTAAATCCCTTCCCCATATAACAACTAACATATCAAAAAATATCCAACTATTACTACCACCAATTAACCATAAAAATTTAATATAACCATATACCCATACCCAAACCTCAAAAAAACAAAACCCCCATACCAAAACATTTAAAAAACATAACAACAACAAATAACAATTCAAAACACAAAAACCAACTATAAACCAAAAAAACCCCCAAATCATTCAAAACCAAATATAACTAAAATAAAAAAAATAACAAAACCCAAAAAAAACAAAATACACATTAAAAAAAATATCCCACCAAAACAACTAATCTTCACTAATTTACAAAATCCAAACATATCCTAATTCACACAAACATAATATAAACAATAACATCATCTCAAATATCACTAAATTAAAAATTACTCCAAAACAATATCTTAAACACCACAAAAAAACCAACCCTACATATAAAAAACTAACAAAACATTAAATAAACCCTTCACTACACTATAACAAACAATTCATAAAAAACCTCATTACATCTAAAACAAACATAACCAAACCAAAAACACATAACACACTACAAATCAAAACTTAAACAATATAATACCCAAACAAAATAAACTAAACATCTAAACAAATCTCCCAACAATAAATCTACAACCTACCATCACAAATCCCACATAAATCAATATATCCCAACATTATAAAACTATACAAATATACAAACCACACATACCCTCCCCTACAAAACCAACAAAAAAAAAACCAAAACTCCATCACCCAAAAACCAAAAAAAAACACTTCCATTAACAACCATCATACCCAACATTCCAATACAACCACCAACTCCTCCACTACTACAATCAAAACCCACAAACCCACAAATCCCATAAAACCACAAACCACCCAACTAAAATACATATCAACACCAAACTAAACTCAAATTCATACAAAAACCAAAAAACCACAAACCACACCCACCTTCACCACAATAACTAACAACCAACCCCAAAACTCAAATAACAAAACTAATACAAAACATAATTCTAACATATCACATAACTCAAAAACATAAATTAATACTTAAAAAACACCATAAAAAAAACAAACATCCCCAAAATAAACCAATCAAAACAAAACCAAACATAAACAACAAAACAAAAACCACCAACCCAACAAAAACCACACAAAAAACCAAAATATCCAACTCTCAACATACAACCAAAACACAACAAATACAAATTATACTACAAACCAAACCAAAAAAATACCCATAACCCAACACCACATAACAAACACAAAATATATCAAAAAACCAAAACCCTTCTTCCCTATAACCAAAAAACAAAAAAATCCTTTCAAAAACAACAAAAAAAAAATCAAATAACCAACAAACCCAAACACTACCAAATTCCCTAAAATCATTTACACAATAAAAATTCAATTCAAAATAACCAAAAATACATCCTCAACCCAAATACATAAAAACATTAAAACCTAAAAATAATATACCAAAAAAAACATTTAAAAAAAAATATAATAAAACAAAAATATAAATAAAATAACCCAAAAAAAAATACCTAAAAATAAAAAATAATAAATATAAACAACTTAAACAAAAAAAAAATAAAAATATACACTAAATAAAATAATAAAAAAAAACCAAAACTATTCAAACCCAAATTTAAAAAAAAATTTAAAAACTAAAAAAAAAACAAATCAATTTTTCTCAAACCCCAAAAATAACACCAATCATAATAAAAAATAAAATTTAATCACAAATTAAAAATTAAATATTTAAATTTTAAAAAAAATTTTTACATCAATCATAAAACTTCATCCACCTATTCCCAAAATTTTAAAAAAACCCCACTCAAATAAATTTATTCAAAATTAAATAAAAACATCAATTTTACAAATCAATTAATATAAAAAAAAATTTTCTAAATTCCTTAAACAAATTTTTAAAATTATAACAAAACCCAAATCCAAACACCAATCCCAAAAATTTAAATATACATACTCCTAAACCAACACCTTAAACCCTCCCACCCATCCAAATACCAAAAAATAAGGTTTTATACCACAACTTTTTCCTTACATACTCCCACCAAATCCCAAAAATAAAAAAACAACAAACCAAAAATAACATAAACAATAAAAATATTCTCATAAAATTTCACATCTTACATAAAAAAAATTTACCAAAAAAAAATTTTTCCATATAAATAAATCCACATCACATCAACTAATTCATCATTATTTAATCCAAATCAAATAAACACAACCCCACTACCTTACACACAAAATACCAAAAAAAATACCCACCATCAAAAAAACAAATTATAATACATTTTCATACTCATACTTTAATTTCACTACTAATATTAATACCATATATTTTATTAATTACCTTAACACATCTCATTTATTAAAAAAAAACTACACCTTCATCTAAAAAAACCCATATAACCAAATAAATACAAAACAAAACAACTACACCCTACAAAACTTTCTAAACTCAAAACATTCAAAAATCTAAACTACACTCTTTACACATTCTACTTATTAATTACAACATCTAACCCAACATACCACACAAATTAACTTCCCATTAACAATCATCACAAAACAAACCCCCTTTCTTAAAACTCTATTATTCATTTTCATCTTCTCACTTTCACATCAATATTCATATTACCAAAATACCATAATCATCTTCCAAATTACCTAACCCAACCACTACAATAATTTACTACAAAAAACAAACACCTAACAAACTATAAACTATCATCAATAATCTAATAACCTTACACAACACCAATAAAAATCTCACTACCAATTACTATACAATAAAAAAACAATTATCCAAAAAATCAATCTTATAATAATTATAAATACATTAAAACAACTATAATTCTACTTTGAACTAACCACAATAAATACCTAATTTACCATCCACATAACATACCCATCCCTCAACACAATAATTAAATAAAAAAAAAATGTTAACCCTCATCATCCTACCTCTTCCAATAAATAAAACACATTACATAATAAACAATCTATTTATATTCAAAAATACCAGTATATCCAACCCTATTAAAAAAAAATTAATATCAATACCAAAACTCTACCAAAACTTACATAAAATTTATTACTAATCTACAACCACTCTACTTTAAATATACCCCAATTACCGCTTTAACAATTTCAATCTACCTATCCCCTTTTCCACAAAAAAAACCCTTTCCACACTCCACACACATAAACAATTCAAAAACACACTCACACACTATAAAAACCCTCACACATCTAATAAATTTAAAAAATTCTTATATTTAAACTCATTATAAACTCCTCTTACATCTTCCACACAATCATTCAATATTCAAATCTTACTATCAAACCTTAAACAAACTCCAAACTCATAAACCAACCAAACTTCAACAATCCCTCTAATTACAACATAATAAAATATTCCACCTATCACTATATCTAAACAATTTACTAAATTCACAAACTTCATTTTTATATTTTACTTTATCTATATACAAAAAAATAATATAAATTATATTAATAATACTAAATTAATATCACACTATAATTTCAAAACCATTTATATAACCATAATCACTTATATCAACAATCCCATCAAAAAATAATAAAACCAAAACAACTCAAATATTACAACTATAAATAAAACTTCATACCCAATTCAAACAAATACATATTACAATTAAACCAACAAAAAATTAAAACTAATATAATCACTATACTCCAAATCCCCAACCAAATAATACCATCACAAATATAACGCAACAATAATAAACTACACCCTAATTCACCAACAAACCCCTAACAAAAACCAATAATACTAACCAAACTTCAAAAATACATCATCAATCCTAATCACCCACTATAAAAATCAAACCCAAAAACCATCCTCCACCCTACAACCAAACCCAAATTAAAAAAATAAATACTTAAAACATTAAAATAACAGAAAATATAATCACAATACCCTTATACCCAATATAACAAACCACTAAACATCCTTACAACCAATAACACACTAATTCTTCTATTCTTCATACAACAAAACACACATCTATCCTCCCCCCTTCAAATAAATCTTACCACTAATATATACCTATACATCAATATTATAATCATCAAAACTACATCTTTCATAAATACCAACACTCACAAAATCTAATACACCCTCCACCATTACTTACACCAAATACTACATATCCAAAAAACCATATATCCTCAAATCCCATACTAAAACCAATAACACTCAATCACACACAACAATCAAACACTCATTACTATATAAAACTCACATTATCCTAACTATTCTCAATCAAACAAACAATAAACTTATTACTACTTAAAAACAAAATAACTATCAAACAATTAACTTTACAAATCTTAAAAACAAAATAGTAAAACCCAAAAAATCATAAAAATATCCTTCAATAAAAAACCTAATAATAAAAAATAATTATTTACCTTAAATTTTTAAAATCCACCAACCCACCCACCCACCCAAACCACCCCACACCCAACCCAAACCACACCCCCCAACACAACCCCCACACACCACCCCCACACCCCCAACCCCCAACCAACAACCACCCACCACCAACCCACAACCCCCCCCCCCAACCACAACCCAAACCACCCAAACCACCCAACCCCACCCAACCCACCACCCCCAACACCCCCCACCCCCCCAACCCACAACACCCCCACCCCACCCCCACAAACCACCCCCCCCCCACACCCCACACCCACACACCCCCCCCAACCAACCCCCACCCCACCCCCCACCCACCCCCCAACCCCCCCCCCCCCAACCCCCCCCCAAAAACCACACAACCCCCCCACCCCACCCACCACACCCCACCCAACCCCCCCAACCACCCACCAAACACCCCCCCCAAAACACACACCACCCCACCCACACCCCCACCCCCCAAACCACCCCCCACCAACCCACCACCCCCCCCCACCCCCCCACACCCCAACACCCCACCACCCCACCACCAACAACCACACACCCCAACAACCCCCCAAACCACCCACCCCCCAACACCCCCCCCACCCCACCCCCAACCCCCCAACCCCCCCCACCCCACACCCAACCAACCCCCCCCACACCCACACCCCCCACCCCACCAACCACACCCCCCAACACCCCCCCACACCACCCCCCCACCCCACCCACCCCAACCCACCCCCCACCACACCCACCCCCCCCCCCAACCCACCACCACCCCACCCCCACCCCCCCACCAACCACCACCCCACCCACCCCACCCACCCCAACCCCACACCCCACCCCCCACCCCCCCCCACCCACCCCAACCACACCACCCCACCCCCCCCCCCACACCCCACCACCCAACCCCAACCAACCACCCCACCCACCACCACCCCCCACACCACCCACCAACCAACCCCCCCCCCACACAACCCCACCCCACCACCACCCCCACCCCCCCACCCCCCCCCCCCAACCCCCACCCACCACAACACACCCCCACACCCAAACCCCCACCCCACCCCCACCAAACACCACCACACCCCCAACCCACCCCCCCACCCCACCCCCCACAACCCAACCACCCCACACCCACCCACCCCACCCCCACACCCCACCCCCCCCAACAACCCCCCACACCACCCACCACACCCACCACCCCCACCCCACACCCACACCCCCCACCCAACCCCCCACCCACACACCCCCCCCCCCCCACCCACCCACCCCCCCACCACACCCCCACACCCCACCCACACCCCCCCACCCACACCCCCACCCCACCCCACCCACCCAACAACCCCCCAACCCCCCCCACCCAACCCCAACCCCCCCCCCCCCCACACCCACCCCCAACCCCCCACCCCCCCCCACCCCCCCCAACCCACCCCCCCCCCCACCCCCCCCAACCCCACCCACCCCCCACCCCACCCCCCCCACCCCAACACAACCCCACCCCCCACACCCACCACCCCACCACAACCCCCCCACACCAACCCCCCAAACAAAAACCCACCCCCCACCCCCCCACCCCCCCCCCCCACCCCCCACCCCCCCCCCCAAACCCCACCACCCCCCCCCACCCCCCCCCCAACACCCCCCCCAAAACCCCACCCCACCCCCCACCCACCCCCCCAAAACACCCAACCCCACCCCCCCCCCCCCCCCCCCCCCCCCCCCCCAAACCCCCCCCCCCCCCCCCCCACCCCCCCCCCAAACCCCCCCCCCCCCAAACCCCCCCCCCCCCCCCCCCCCCCCCCCCCCCCCCCCCACCCCACCCCCACCCACCCCCCCCCCCCCCCCCCCCCCACCCCACCCCCCCCCCCCCCCAACCCCCCACCACCCCCCCCCTCCCCCACCCCCACCCCCAACACCCCAACCCACCCCCCACCCCCCCCCCACCCCCCCCCCCAACCCCCCCACCCCCCCCCCCCCCACCCCACCACCACCCCCCCCCCCCCCCCCCCCCAAACCCCACCAACCCCCCCCCCACCCCCCCCACCCCCCCCCCCCCACCCCCCCCCCCCCCCCCAACACCCCCCAACCCCCCACCCCCCCACCACCCACCCAACCCAACCCAACACCCCCCCCCCCACACCCAAACCCCACCCACCCAAACACCCCCCCCCAAACACCACCCCCCCCACCCCAAAAACCCCAACCCCACCCCCCCACCCCCAACCCCCCCCCCCCCCCACCAAAAACCCCCACCAAACCAACCACCCCCAAAACCCCCAACCCCCCCCAAAACCCCACCCAACCCCACCCCAACCAACCCCACCCCCAACCAACCACCCCCCCCCACCCCAACCCCACCACACCACCCCCCCCAAAACCCCCACCCCCCACCCCACAACCCACCCCCCCCCCCAAACCACCCCAACCCCAAAAACCCCACCCAACCCCACCCACCACCCCAACCCCCCCCCAAACACCCACCCCACCCACAACCCCCACCCCCAAAACACCCCCCCCCCCCCCCCCACCCCCACCCCCCACCCCCAAAACCCAACCCCCCCCCACCCCCCACCACCCACCCCCCCCCCCCAAACCCCCCACCCCCCCCCCCACCCACCACCCCCCCCCCCAACCCCCCACCCCCACCCCAAAAACCAAAACCCCCCACCAAACCCCACCCCCACCCCCCAACCCCCCCCAAAACAACCCCACCCCAAACCCCCCCCCCAACCCAAACCCCACCCAACCCCAACCCCCCACCCACCCCCCCCACCCCCCCCCCCACCCCCCCCACCCCAACCCACCCCCCACCACCCCACCCAACCCCCCCCCCCCCCAACAACCCACCACCCCACCAAAACACCACCCACCCCCCCAACACCCCCCCCCCCCCCACCCCAAACCACCCCAACACCCCCCCCCCCCCCCACAACCCACCCCCACCCAAACCCCAAACCCCCAACACCCAACACCCCCCACCCACCCCACCCCCCCCCCCCCCCACCCCCCAACACCCCCCAAACCCCCAACCCCCCCACCCCCCCAAAAACAACCCCAACCCCCCCACCAAACCCCACCCCAACAAACCCACCCCCAACCCCCCCCCAAAACCCCCCCAACCCCACCCCCCAACCCCCCCCAACACCCCCCCCCCCCCCACCCCCCCCCCCCCCCCCACCCCACACCACCCACACCCCCCCCCCACACCAACCCCCCCACCCCCCAACCCCCCCCACCACCCCCAACCCCCCCCCACCCCCCCCCCACCACACCCCCCCCCACCCCCACCCCCACACCAAACCCCCCCCCCCACCACAACCCACCAACACCCCAAACCCCCACCCCCCCCCCACCCCCCCCCCCAAAAACCCCCCACCCCACAAACCCCCCCCACCAACCCCCCACCCCCACCCCCACACCCCCCCCCCCCCCACACACCCCAAAACCCCACCCCCCCCCCAAACCCCCCCCCCCAAACCCCCCCCAAACCCCAACCCCCCACCCCCCCCCAAACCCCCCCCCCCAAACCCACCCCACCCCCCCCCCACCACCACCCCCCAAACCCCCCCCAACACCCCCCCACCCCCCACCACCCCAACCCCAACCCAAACCCCCCACCCCCCAACCCCACCCCCCCCACCCCCCCAAAACACCCCCCCCCCCCCCCACCCCCCCCCCCCCCAAAACACCCCCCCCCACACACCCAACCCCCCCCCCCACCAACACCCCCCCCCCCCCCCCAACCCACCCCACCCCCCCCCCCACCCCCCCCCCCCCCCCAACCCCCACCACCCCCCACCCCCCACACACCACCCCCACCCACCACACCCCCCCCCCCACCCCCCCCACCCCACCCCCCCCCCCCCCCCCACCCCCCCAACCCAACCCCCCCCCCCCCCCCACCCCCCCCCAAACCCCACACCCCCCCCCCACAACCCCCCACCCACCCCCCCCACCCCCCACCCCAACACCCCCCCCCCCCACACCCCCCACCCACCCCCCCCCCCACCCCCCCAAACCCCCCCCCAACCCCCCCCCAAAACCCCCCCCAAACCCCCCAAACCACCCCACCCCCCCCCCCCCCCCCCAACCAAAACCCCCAACCCCCCCCACACAACACCACCCAACCCCCCCCCCAACCCCCCCCACCCAACCCCACCCCCCACCCACCCACCCCCCCCCCACCCCCCACACCCCACCCCCCACACCCCCCAAAACCCCCCACCCACCCCCCAAAACCCCAAACCAACCACCAACACCCCCCCCCCCCCCCACCCACCACCCCCCACACCCCCCCCCCCCCCCCCACCCCCCCACACCCCCCCCCACACCCCCACCACCCCCCCAAAACCCCACCACACCCCCCCCCCCCCCACACCAACACCCCCCCCCCAACCCCACCCCCCCCCCAAACCCCCCCCCCACCCCACCCCCCAACCACTCCCCCCCCCCCCCCCCCCCCCCCCCCCCCCCCACCCACACACCACCCACCCCCACCCCCCCACCCCCCCCACCACACAACCCACCCCCCCCCCCCCCACCCCCAACCCCCCCACCCACCCCCCAAACCCAACACCCACCCAACCACCCACCCCCCCCCCCCCCAAACCACACCCCCACCCACCCCCACCCCCCCCCACACCACCCCCACCCCCCCCCCCAACCACCCCCACCCCCCCAACCCCACACCCCTCCCCCCCCCCACCACCACCCACCCCACCCCCCCCCCACCCCCCCAACCCACAACCCCCCACCCCACCCCCCCCCCCAAACCCACCCCACCCCCCCCCACCCCCAACCCCCCACCCCACACCCAACCCCCACCCCCCCCCCCCAAAACCCACCCCCCCCCCACCCCCCCACCCCCCCCCACCCCCCAAAAACCCCCCAACCCACCCCCCACCCACCCCCCAACCCCCCCAAAACACCCCCCCCCCCCACACCCCACCCCCCAACCCCCCCCACAAACCCCCCCCCCCCCCCACCCACCCCACCCACCCCACCCCCCCACCACACCCCACCCCCACCCCCCCACCACCCCAACCCCCCCCCCCCCCCCAAACCCACACCACCCCCCCCACCCCCCCCCCCCCACACCCCCCACACCCCCCACCAACCACCCCCCCCCCCCCAACACCCACCCCCCACCAACCCCCCCCCACCCCCCCCACCCCAAAACCCCCCCCCCCCCCCCACCCCCCCCCCCCCCCCCACCCCCAACCACCACCCCCACCACCCAACCACACACCCCAACCAACACCCCCCCCCCCCAAAAAAAAACAAAAAAAACCACCCCCCCACCCCCCACCCCCCACCCCCCCCCCCCCCAACAACCACCCCCCCCCCCCCCCCCACCCCCCCACCACCCCCCCCCCCCCAAAACCCAAACAACCCCCCCCACAAACCCACCCCAAACCCCCCCACCCCCCCCCCCCCCACCCCCCACCACCACAACCCACCCCACCCCCCCCCCCCCCCCACCCCACCCCCCACACCCCACCCACCCCCCCACCACCCCCCCCCCCCCAAAAACCCCACCCCCCCAAACCCCCAAACCCCCCCAACCCCCCCAACCACCCCCCCCCCACCCCCCCCACCCCCCCACCCCACAACCCACCCACCCCCACCCCCCCCCCACCCCACCACCCCACCACCCCCCCCCAACCCCCCAAACAAACACCCCCCAAACCCCCCCCCCCCCCCCACCCCCCCCAAACAAAAACCCCCCCCCCACCCACCCCCCACACCCCACCCCCCACCACCCCCCCAAACCACACCCCACAACCCCACCCCCCCAACACACCCCCCCCCAACCCCACCCCCCCCCCCCCCCACCCCCCCCCCAACCCCCACCCCACCCCACACCCCCACCCCCCCCCCCACACCCCCCCCACCCCCCCACCCCACCACCCACCCCACCCCAACCCCCCCCCCCCACCACCCACCCAACCCCCCCCCACCCCCACCCCCCACACCCCCCCCACCCCAACCCCCCAAACCCCCCCCCCCCCACACCCAACACCACCCCCCCCACCAAACACCCCCCCCCCACCCCCCCCCCCCCCCCACCCCCCCCACCCCCCACCCCCCCCCCCCCACCCCCCCCCCACCCCCCCCACCCACCCCCCACCCCCCCCCCCCCCCCAAAAACCCCCCCCCCCCCACCCCCCCAACCCAACCCCCCCAAACCCACCCCCCCACCCACCAACCCCCCCCCCCCCACCCCCCACCCACAACCCCCCCCAACCACCCCCAAACCCCCCACCCCCCCCCCCCCACCCCCACCCCCCACCCCAACCCCCCCCCCACCCCCAACCCCCCCACCCCCACCCCCCCCCAACCCCCCCACCCCCCCCCCCCCCCCCACCCACCCCCCCCCCCACCACCCCCCACCACCCCACCCCCCCAACCCCACCCCCCCCACCCCACCCCCCCAACCCCCACCCCCCCCCCAACCCCCACCCCCCCCACCCCCCCCACCCCCCCCACCCCCCCACCCCCCCCCCACCCCCACCCCCCCCACCCCCCCCCCCCCCACACCAACCCCCCCCACCCCCCCCCCCACCCCCCCCACCCAAAACCAACCCCCCAACCCCACCCCCCCACCCCCCCCACCAACCACACACCCCACCAAAAACCCCCCACCCACCCCAACACCCCCCCCACCCCCCACCCCCCCACCCCCCACCCCAAAAAAACCCCCCCCCACCCCCAACCCCCCACCCCCCCCCCCCCACCCCAACCCACACCACCCCAACCAAAACAAACCACCACCACCCACACCCCACCCCCCCCCCCACCCCCCCCACCACCCCCCCCCCCACCCCCCCCCCCACCCCCCCCCACCCCCCCCCAAAACACCCCAACACCCCCCCCCCCCCACCCCCCCCCCAACCAACCCCCCCCCCCAACCCCCACACAACCCCCCCCACCCCCACCCCCCCCCCCAACCACCCCCACCCCCAAAAAAACCCCCCCCCACCCACCCCCCACCACCCCCCCCACCCCACCCCCCCCCAACCACACCACACCCCCCACACCCCCCCCCCCCCCCCACCCCCCCCCCCCCCCCCACCCCCCCCCCCCCCCAAAACCCCCACCCCCACCCCCCCCCCCCCCACCCCCCACCCCCCCAAACACCACACCCCCCCCCCCCCCCCCCCCCACCCACACCCCCCCCCCACCCCCACCCCCCACCACCCCCCCACCCACACACCCCCACCAAACCCAAAACCCACCCCAAAACCCCCACCCCCCCACCCCCACCCAACCCCCCCCCAACCACCCCCCCCCACCCCCACCCCCACCCCCCCCCAAACCCAACCCCCCCCCCCCCCCACCCACCCCCCCCCCCCACCCCCCCCACCCCCCCCCCCACCCCCCCCCACCCCCCCCCAACCCCACCCCCCCCCCCCCCCCCACCCACCACCCACCACCCCCACCCACCCCCCACCCCCCCCCCACACCCCCCCCACCACACCCAAACCCCACCCCCAAACCCCCACCCCCACCCCCACCCCCCCCCCACCCAAACCCCACCCCCCCCCCCCCCCCCACCCACCCCCCCCCACCACCCCCCCCCCCCCCCCCACCCCCCAACCCCCCCCCCCCACACACACCCCCCCCCCCACACCAAAAACCCCCACCCCCCCCACCAACAACCCCCCCAAACCCCACCCCCCCCCCCCCAAAACACCCCACCCACCCCCCCCCCCCCCCCCCAAACACAAAACCCCCCACCCACCCAAACCCCCCCCAAAACACACAACCCCCCACCCAACCCAACCCCCCACCCCAACCCCCCAACCACCAAAACCACACCCCCCCCCCCCCCACCCCAAAAACCCACCCCCCCACCACCCACCCCCAACACCACCACCACCACCCCCCCCCCCCCACACCACCCCCCCCCACCCCCCCCCACCCCCCCCCCCCCCCCCCCCCCCCACCCACCCCCCCCCCCCACCCCCCCCCCCCCCCCAAAACCCACCCCCCCCCCCCCCCACCCCCCCCCCCCCACCCCCCACCCCCCCCCACCAAACCCCCACCCCCCCCCCCACCCCCCCCCCCCCCCCCCCACCCACCAAACACCCACCCCCCCCCCCCACACCCCACCCCCAAACCACCCCCACCCCCCAACCCCCCCCCAAACCCAAACCCCCACCCCCCACACCCCCCCCCCCCCAACCCCCAACCCCCACCCCCCCCCAAACACCCCCCCCCCCCCCCCCCCCACCCCACCACCCCCCCACCCCCCACCACCACCCCCCACCACCACCACACCCCCCCACCCCCCCCCCAACCCACCCCCCAAACCCACCCCACACCCCCCCCCCCCCCCCACACCCCCACCCACCCACCCCCCCCACCAACCCCCCCCCCCACACCCCCCCCACCCCCCCCAACCCAACCCACACCCCCCCCCCCCCCCCCCCCCCACCCACCCCCCCCCCACACCAACCCCCCCCAACCCCACCCCCACCCCCCCCCCCCCACCAACCCCCCCAAACCCCACCCCCCAACCACACCACCCCACCCCCCACCCCCACCCCCCCCCCCCACCCCCACCCCACCCAACCCCCACCACCCCCACCCCCCCAACACCCACCCACCCCCCCACCACCCCAACCCCCCCCCACCCACCCCCCCCCCCCCAAAACCACCCCCACCCCCCCCCCCCAACCCCCCAACCCCCCCCCCCCCCAAAAACACCCACCCCCCCCCCCCCCCCCCCCCACCACCCCCACCCCCCAACCCCCCCCAAACCCCCCCAAAACCCACCCCCACCCCCCCCCCCCACCCCCCCCCCCAAACCCACCCCCCCCCCAACCCCCCCCCCCCAAACCCACCCCCCAAAAACACCCACACCACCCAAACCCCCCCCCAAACCCCACCCACCCCCCCCCCACCCCCCTCCCCCCCCCACCCACCCACCCCCCCACCCCCCCCCCACCCCACCCCACCAACCCACCCCCCCACCCAACCCCCCCCCCAACACCCCCCCCCCCCCCCCCCCACACCCCCCCACCCAACCACACCCCCCCCCCACCCCCCCCCCCCCCAACCCCCCCAAAAACCCCCCACCCCCCCCCCCCCCCCCCCCCACCCCCCCCCCCACACCCCACCACCCCCCCCACACCCCCAAACCACCCCCCCCCCCCCCACCCCCCCCCCCCCCACCCCCCACCACCCCAAAAACCCCCCCCCACCCCCCAAACCCCAAAAAACCCACAACCCCCCCCACCCCCCCACCCACCCCACCCCCCCCCAAAACCCCAACCCCCCAAAACCCCACCCCACCACACCCACCCCCCCAACCCCAACCCCCCCCCAACCAAACCCCCCCCCCAACCCCAACCCCCCCACCCCCCCCCCCCACCCCCACCCCCACCCCCCACCCCCCCAACCCCCAACCCCCCCCCCCCCCCCCCCCCCACCCCACCCAACCCAACCCCCCCACCACCAACCCCACCACCCCAAACACCACACCCCACCTACCCCCACCCCCACCCCCCAACCCCCCCCCCCACCCCCCCACCACCCCCCCCAAAAACCCCCCACACCCCCAACCCCCAAAACACCCCCCACCAAAACCCCCCCCACCCCCAAACCCCCCCCAACCCCCCCACCCCCCCCCCCCCCCCCCCCCCCCCCCCCCCCCCCCCCCCCCCCCCCCCCCCCCCCCCCCCCCCCAAACCCCCCCCCCCCCCCCCCCCCC
>JAKCWB010000290.1:0-14375 GCA_022388445.1 Zophobas atratus | reverse complement strand
GGAAATGCAACGAACCATAAAATTTTTGTAGAATTGTTTTTTGTCGATTTTTTTTAAATTTGAAATAATTTCAACGTTTTTGATGGTTCTGAGCCAAAAAACCCCAACAAAAGCATGAGTAAAGATAGGAAAAGGAGCGTTTAGGAAATTTTTTGCATTTGGCGTTGTAGATAAAGAAAACTGTTAAAATTCTTCAGAAAGTCATTTTAAAGTGTTTTTTGTATTTTAAGCCTCAGATACCACGGGTGGGAAAAGGCAAGAAACATAAATTTTGCTAGAAACTGTATTTTTGTCGATTTTTATTGAATTTGAACTATATTTCAACGTTTTTTGATGGTTCTGAGCCACCAAACACACTTAAAGCATGCAGAATCGACTCAGAATAGGAAAAGGAGACGTTTAGGTCAATTTTATGCATTCTGGCGTTCGTAGATACAAGAAAACTGTTAAAATTCTTCAGAAACGTCACTTTTGAAGTGTTTTCTTGTACTTTTAAGCCATCAGATACCCTACGGGCTCGGAAAGTGCAACGAAACCATCAAATTTTAGCTAGAAACTGTATTTTTGTCGATTTTTATTGAATTTGAACTATATTTCAACGTTTTTTGATGGTTCTGAGCCACCAAACACACTTAAAGCATGCAGAATCGACTCAGAATAGGAAAAGGAGACGTTTAGGTCAATTTTATGCATTCTGGCGTTCGTAGATACAAGAAAACTGTTAAAATTCTTCAGAAACGTCACTTTTGAAGTGTTTTCTTGTACTTTTAAGCCACTCAGATACCCTACGGGCTCGGAAAGTGCAACGAAACCATCAAATTTTAGCTAGAAACTGTATTTTTGTCGATTTTTATTGAATTTGAACTATATTTCAACGTTTTTTGATGGTTCTGAGCCACCAAACACACTTAAAGCATGCAGAATCGACTCAGAATAGGAAAAGGAGACGTTTAGGTCAATTTTATGCATTCTGGCGTTCGTAGATACAAGAAAACTGTTAAAATTCTTCAGAAACGTCACTTTGAAGTGTTTTCTTGTACTTTTAAGCCACTCAGATACCCTACGGGCTCGGAAAGTGCAACGAAACCATCAAATTTTAGCTAGAAACTGTATTTTGTCGATTTTTATTGAATTTGAACTATATTTCAACGTTTTTTGATGGTTCTGAGCCACCAAACACACTTAAAGCATGCAGAATCGACTCAGAATAGGAAAAGGAGACGTTTAGGTCAATTTTATGCATTCTGGGCGTTCGTAGATACAAGAAAACTGTTTAAAATTCTTCAGAAACGTCACTTTGAAGTGTTTTCTTGTACTTTTAAGCCACTCAGATACCCTACGGGCTCGGAAAGTGCAACGAAACATCAAATTTTAGCTAGAAACTGTATTTTTGTCGATTTTTATTGAATTTGAACTATATTTCAACGTTTTTTGATGGTTCTGAGCCACCAAACACACTTAAAGCATGCAGAATCGACTCAGAATAGGAAAAGGAGACGTTTAGGTCAATTTTATGCATTCTGGCGTTCGTAGGATACAAGAAAACTGTTAAAATTCTTCAGAAACGTCACTTTTGAAGTGTTTTCTTGTACTTTTAAGCCACTCAGATACCCTACGGGCTCGGAAAGTGCAACGAAAACCATCAAATTTTAGCTAGAAACTGTATTTTTGTCGATTTTTATTAAAATTTGAACTATATTTCAACGTTTTTTGATGGTTCTGAGCCACCAAACACACTTAAAGCATGCAGAATCGACTCAGAATAGGAAAAGGAGACGTTTAGGTCAATTTTATGCATTCTGGCGTTCGTTAGATACAAGAAAACTGTTAAAATTCTTCAGAAAACGTCACTTTTGAAGTGTTTTCTTGTACTTTTAAGCCACTCAGATACCCTACGGGCTCGGAAAGTGCAACGAAACCATCAAATTTTAGCTAGAAAAACTGTATTTTTTGTCGATTTTTATTGAATTTTGAACTATATTTCAACGTTTTTTGATGGTTCTGAGCCACCAAACACACTTAAAGCATGCAGAATCGACTCAGATAGGAAAAGGAGACGTTTAGGTCAATTTTATGCATTCTGGCGTTCGTAGATACAAGAAAAACTGTTAAAATTCTTCAGAAACGTCACTTTTGAAGTGTTTTCTTGTACTTTTAAGCCACTCAGATACCCTACGGGCTCGGAAAGTGCAACGAAAACCATCAAATTTTAGCTAGAAACTGTATTTTTGTCGATTTTTTATTGAATTTGAACTATATTTCAACGTTTTTTGATGGTTCTGAGCCACCAAACACACTTAAAGCATGCAGAATCGACTCAGAATAGGAAAAGGAGACGTTTAGGTCAATTTTATGCATTCTGGCGTTCGTAGATACAAGAAAACTGTTAAAATTCTTCAGAAACGTCACTTTTGAAGTGTTTTCTTGTACTTTTAAGCCACTCAGATACCCTACGGGCTCGGAAAGTGCAACGAAACCATCAAATTTTAGCTAGAAACTGTATTTTTGTCGATTTTTATTGAATTTGAACTATATTTCAACGTTTTTTGATGGTTCTGAGCCACCAAACACACTTAAAGCATGCAGAATCGACTCAGAATAGGAAAAGGACGTTTAGGTCAATTTTATGCATTCTGGCGTTCGTAGATACAAGAAAACTGTTAAAATTCTTCAGAAACGTCACTTTTGAAGTGTTTTCTTGTACTTTTAAGCCACTCAGATACCCTACGGGCTCGGAAAGTGCAACGAAACCATCAAATTTTAGCTAGAAACTGTATTTTTGTCGATTTTTATTGAATTTGAACTATATTTCAACGTTTTTTGATGGTTCTGAGCCACCAAACACACTTAAAGCATGCAGAATCGACTCAGAATAGGAAAAGGAGACGTTTAGGTCAATTTTATGCATTCTGGCGTTCGTAGATACAAGAAAACTGTTAAAATTCTTCAGAAACGTCACTTTTGAAGTGTTTTCTTGTACTTTTAAGCCATCAGATACCCTACGGGCTCGGAAAGTGCAACGAAACCATCAAATTTTAGCTAGAAACTGTATTTTTGTCGATTTTTATTGAATTTGAACTATATTTCAACGTTTTTTGATGGTTCTGAGCCCCCAAACACACTTAAAGCATGCAGAATCGACTCAGAATAGGAAAAGGAGACGTTTAGGTCAATTTTATGCATTCTGGCGTTCGTAGATACAAGAAAACTGTTAAAATTCTTCAGAAACGTCACTTTTGAAGTGTTTTCTTGTACTTTTAAGCCATCAGTACCCTACGGGCTCGGAAGTGCAACGAAACCATCAAATTTAGCTAGAAACTGTATTTTTGTCGATTTTTATTGAATTTGAACTATATTTCAACGTTTTTGTGGTTCTGAGCACCAAACACATTAAGCATGCAGAATCGACTCAGAATAGGAAAGGAGACGTTTAGGTCAATTTTATGCATTCTGGCGTTCGTAGATACAAGAAACTGTTAAAATTCTTCAGAAACGTCACTTTTGAAGTGTTTTTGTACTTTAACCATCAGATACCCTACGGCTCGGAAAGTGCAACGAAACCATCAAATTTTAGCTAGAAACTGTATTTTTGTCGATTTTATGAATTTGAACTATATTTCAACGTTTTTTGATGTTCTAGCCACCAAACACACTTAAAGCATGCAGAATCGACTCAGAATAGGAAAAGGAGACGTTTAGGTCAATTTTATGCATTCTGGCTTCGTAGATACAGAAAACTGTTAAAATTCTTCAGAAACGTCACTTTTGAAGTGTTTTCTTGTACTTTAAGCCACTCAGATACCACGGGCTCGGAAAGTGCAACGAAACCATCAAATTTTAGCTAGAAACTGTATTTTTGTCGATTTTTATTGAATTTGAACTATATTTCAACGTTTTTTGATGGTTCTGAGCACAAACACACTTAAAGCATGCAGAATCGACTCAGAATAGGAAAAGGAGACGTTTAGGTCAATTTTATGCATTCTGGCGTTCGTAGATACAAGAAAACTGTTAAAATTCTTCAGAAACGTCACTTTTGAAGTGTTTTCTTGTACTTTTAAGCCACTCAGATACCCTACGGGCTCGGAAAGTGCAACGAAACCATCAAATTTTAGCTAGAAACTGTATTTTTGTCGATTTTTATTGAATTTGAACTATATTTCAACGTTTTTTGATGGTTCTGAGCCACCAAACACACTTAAAGCATGCAGAATCGACTCAGAATAGGAAAAGGAGACGTTTAGGTTAATTTTATGCATTCTGGCGTTCGTAGATACAAGAAAACTGTTAAAATTCTTCAGAAACGTCACTTTTGAAATGTTTTCTTGTACTTTTAAGCCACTCAGATACCCTACGGGCTCGGAAAGTGCAACGAAACCATCAAATTTTAGCTAGAAACTGTATTTTTGACGATTTTTATTGAATTTGAACTATATTTCAACGTTTTTTGATGGTTCTGAGCCACCAAACACACTTAAATCATGCAGAATCGACTCAGAATAGGAAAAGGAGACGTTTAGGTCAATTTTATGCATTCTGGCGTTCGTAGATACAAGAAAACTGTTAAAATTCTTCAGAAACGTCACTTTTGAAGTGTTTTCTTGTACTTTTAAGCCACTCAGATACCCTACGGGCTCGGAAAGTGCAACGAAACCATCAAATTTAAGCTAGAAACTGTATTTTTGTCGATTTTTATTGAATTTGAACTATATTTCAACGTTTTTTGATGGTTCTGAGCCACCAAACACACTTAAAGCATGCAGAATCGACTCAGAATAGGAAAAGGAGACGTTTAGGTCAATTTTATGCATTCTGGCGTTCGTAGATACAAGAAAACTGTTAAAATTCTTCAGAAACGTCACTTTTGAAATGTTTTCTTGTACTTTTAAGCCACTCAGATACCCTACGGGCTCGGAAAGTGCAACGAAACCATCAAATTTTAGCTAGAAACTGTATTTTTGTCGATTTTTATTGAATTTGAACTATATTTCAACGTTTTTTGATGGTTCTGAGCCACCAAACACACTTAAAGCATGCAGAATCGACTCAGAATAGGAAAAGGAGACGTTTGGGTCAATTTTATGCATTCTGGCGTTCGTAGATACAAGAAAACTGTTAAAATTCTTCAGAAACGTCACTTTTGAAGTGTTTTCTTGTACTTTTAAGCCACTCAGATACCCTACGGGCTCGGAAAGCGCAAAGAAACCATCAAATTTTAGCTAGAAACTCTATTTTTGTCGATTTTTATTGAATTTGAACTATATTTCAACGTTTTTTGATGGTTCTGAGCCATCAAACACACTTAAAGCATGCAGAATCGACTCAGAACAGGAAAAGGAGACGTTTAGGTCAATTGTATGCATTCTGGCGTTCGTAGATACAAGAAAACTGTTAAAATTCTTCAGAAACGTCACTTTTGAAGTGTTTTCTTGTACTTTTAAGCCACTCAGATACCCTACTGGCTCGGAAAGTGCAACGAAACCATCAAATTTTAGCTAGAAACTGTATTTTTGTCGATTTTTATTGAATTTGAACTATATTTCAACGTTTTTTGATGGTTCTGAGCCACCAAACACACTTAAAGCATGCAGAATCCACTCAGAATAGGAAAAGGAGACGTTTAGGTCAATTTTATGCATTCTGGCGTTCGTAGATACAAGAAAACTGTTAAAATTCTTCAGAAACGTCACTTTTGAAGTGTTTTCTTGTACTCTTAAGCCACTCAGATACCCTACGGGCTCGGAAAGTGCAACGAAACCATCAAATTTTAGCTAGAAACTGTATTTTTGTCGATTTTTATTGAATTTGAACTATATTTCAACGTTTTTTGATGGTTCTGAGCCACCAAACACACTTAAAGCATGCAGAATCGACTCAGAATAGGAAAAGGAGACGTTTAGGTCAATTTTATGCATTCTGGCGTTCGTAGATACAAGAAAACTGTTAAAATTCTTCAGAAACGTCACTTTTGAAGTGTTTTCTTGTACTTTTAAGCCACTCAGATACCCTACGGGCTCGGAAAGTGCAACGAAACTGTAGGGATGCTTGATATGTTAAGTTGGCAGCGCGGCACTAAGCGAGTGCGCGCTGGGAATTGTGAGAAGAGAGGTTAGACAGTTAAGAGTGAGAATAAAAAGCAGCTACCCCTAAGTGTTATTATTCCGGGTTCTTGGGGCTCTCAGGCACGGCCGCACATGGTGTCAGGTGTGAAAACAACCAACGGATAAGTTCGAAAAAGAAACAAACAAGAAAATCCACAAAATGACGGACAACGGCGACGATAAGCAGGAAATCGCTGACCTACGCCAACAACTGAACGTCCTACAACAAATGCTCCAGAATCTGCACTCAACTGCAAAACCAAGCGTAATTAATTCAGTGCCGGCTCCCGAAGCATTTAGTTTCGACAAAAACGAATGGACGGCATGGCTAACGCATTATGAACGCTACAGAATAACGACAAAGTTGGACACAGCAGACGAGAAAGTACAAATAAATAGTCTTTTGCTCCACATGGGCCAGAAAGTCACGAAGATTCTCGAAACGAAAAAGAAAGACGAGTATTCATTCGACACGTACGCAGAGGCGAAACAATTTTTTACTGGCTACTTTGTTGGAACTACAAATATAATTTATGCAAGAGCCAAGTTCAATCGGAGAAACCAAAAAGAAGGTGAGTCCGCACAAGAATATATTACTGCCATTGTTGCTCTAGGTAAAGACTGTAAATACGGACAGTTAGAGGACGAATTGGTTCGTGACCGACTTGTAGTGGGCATACGGGATCAAAAATTATCCGAGTCACTACAATTGACTGAAAAATTAACCCTAGAAATGACGGTAAATAAAATTATGCAAGCTGAGACGATCAAAACAGAAAACCAAGAGCTCAGAGAGGGGGTGCATATAGGCGCTGTCAAGAACAAAAAGCCACAAAAGCAGAAAAGTAGTCGAGAACAAAGGAATCGACCAGAAAAAAAGAAAAACAGAAACAAATGTATGCGCTGTGGTAAAGAACCAAGCCATCCCAGAACAGAATGTCCAGCCAACAACCAAAAATGCAGAAAATGTCGACTGATTGGTCACTATGGGTCTGAGTGCCGAACGAAACGAATTAATGAAAATGTACAAGCAGATCAAAGTAGCACTGACAACAGTGACTACGAGCTTTATCGAGTTATTAAGGTGAACAGAGTGCAGCGATCCAGCCGGTTTCGCATGACTCTCAACTGTGGTGAAATAAAATTAGTCTTTAAACTTGACACAGGGGCTGAGGAATCGGTCATAACCTCAAAAGACTATGAAGAGAAATTAAAAAATTATTACAGATTGAAACCTACTCGAACAGTATTAGCAGGTTTGGGCCAAAACAGATGTCCCGTGCTGGGCAAAATAAAAATTCCCTTAGAAATAGGTGGGAGACAAGAAGTCATTAAAGCCTACGTCGCTGGCACGAACGAAAACCTTCTGGGAGAACCAGCTTTGCTGAAACTACAGATCGTACAGCGGTTGGGAAACGAGATAAAAATGATCGATCAAGTGAGGCTAGAAAATAAGCGATCAACCAAAGAAGAAATTCTCGCAAAATGGCCTGAAGTATTGAAAGGTTTGGGGAAGTTACACAACTTTCAGCATAAGATCTGTGTTGAGGAGGGCGCAGTTTCATTCTCCATTGCGACACCCAGGAGAATACCCCTTCCGTTAATGAAGCAAGTGGAAAAAGAAATAAACAAAATGGTGACACAAAAAGTGATCGAACGTGTGGACAGTCCAACAGAGTGGTGTGCACCTATGGTGGTAGCACAAAAGAAAAACGGTAAAGTACGTGTGTGTGCAGACTTTACGCAATTAAATCAGTTCGTGAGACGCGAACGGTATCAGCTCCCATCAGTGGACGAAACGCTTGCCAAATTGAGGGAAGCCAAGTTATTTTCGAAATTAGATTTCTCTTCCGGGTTTTGGCAACTGGAAATTACACCGGAATCACGAAAATACACCGCGTTCATAACACCTTTCGGAAGATACATGTATCGAAGAATACCTTTCGGTATAACATCGGCTCCAGAAATATTTCAAAAAACACTGTATGGAATAATACAAGAACTTCAGTCTGACTGGATACACGTGCATGCTGACGATATTCTAGTCACGGGCAGAAACAGTCAAGAACACAATGAAAATTTGGACAAAGTGCTAACAGTAGTGAAGAAACACGGTTTAACGCTCAACAAAGACAAATGTGAATTCAACAAATCAGAAACCTCTTACTTGGGATATGTTGTTGGAGCGGAAGGTATCAAAATTGACCCAAAAAGCATAGCAGCTATTCGTGACTATCCAGCACCCAACAACCCAACAGAAGTCAAACGATTTCTTGGTATGGTAAATTATGTCGCGAAATTTATTAGCAATGTTGCCGAGAAAACCAAGTATCTACGAGAGACGATAAAAAACAGCACGTCATTTGTATGGACAGAAAAACACGAGGAAGAATTCCAGAATTTAAAGGAAACTATAGCATCAGCTCCCGTATAAGCAAAATATGACGTCGACAAACCAACACGAGTCGCAGCCGACGCCTCAGCATTTGGAATTGGAGCTGTGTTGGAACAACAGCAAAATGACGACAACTGGAAACCAGTGTACTTTTGTTCCAAAACCTTAAGTGACGCGGAGCAACGGTATGCTCAGATCGAAAAAGAAGCACTCGCAGCCACGTGGGCATGCGAACGGTTAGAGCAATTTCTCATAGGATCGCGTTTTTTAGTGCTAACGGACCACAAACCGCTGTTAGTGATATTAACGACGAAAGAAATTAATAAACTCTCCAACCGATTACAAAGACTAAGAATGCGGTTGTTAAAGTTTAATTATGATGTGCAATACGTCCCGGGAAAAACATTCCATGTACCCGACGCGTTATCTCGCGCACCTCTACACGAAGGCGTCCGCGACGGCGATTCAGCGCTTAGGACCAGGAAATATATATCAACGCAGTGTTGACAGAACTATCATCGAGTTCCTGCTCAGAAGAGGTGGTACGGAAACATCAGGAGGAAGATCAAGAAATGCAACTATTGAAGAAATTTGTAGTAGAAACATGGCCAGGAAAACCACCTACTGCCGTGACACCATACTTTAAATTTCGTAACGAATTAAAAATCCACAATAACCTAATCTGTTATAGAGATCGCTTAGTAATTCCCAGGGCCCTCCGCAAGCAATGTTTGCGAGTACTACACGATGGACACCTGGGCACGCCCAAATGTCTGGAAAAAGCGAAGACAACAGTTTGGTGGCCTGAATTACGCCGACATCTGAAGGATATGGTTGAAAACTGCGAGACTTGTATCAAGCACCGCCAGCCTGTAGTCGAGCCAATGATCCCTTCCACAGTACCATCCCGTCCGTGGAAAGTCCTAGGTGCGGACCTCGCCTACTACAATGGAAAGAATTACCTAGTGGTGCAGGACTATTACTCGAAATACCCTGAAATTCGCAAGCTGAAAAAACTGACTAGCTTAGAAACAATAGAATATCTCAAGGACATATTCTCGCACCATGGAATTCCGGAAGAATTAAGAAGCGATAATGGTAAACAGTTCGACAGCCTCGAGTTCAGAACTTTTGCCAAGGACTACGGATTTCGATGGGTGAGCAGCAGCCCGGAATTCCAGCAGAGTAATGGACAAGCAGAAAGTGCAGTCAAACTATTGAAAACCATCTTGAAGAAGAACGAGGATCCATTTCTGGGCATGCTGGCCTACAGAAATACTCCCTTATCCTGCGGAGCCTCCCCAGCCCAGCTGTTGTTTGGCAGGCAGTTACGGGACAGGGTGCCAGCAATAAGCAGAAGATTGGTACCAAAGCTGCCAAACCATCAAGCAATTAGGAGAGAAATGGAGGCAGAAAAACAACGACAAAAACATCACTACGATAGACGGCATCGCACGAAAGATAATGCGGAGCTGAAGGCTGGTGATCGAGTGTGGCTTATTCATCGAAAAGAAGAGGGAATGGTGCAGACGCCAGATGAAACACCAAGATCATACTGGGTAAAGACTCCTCATGGCCAGGTCAGAAGAAACCGACAACATTTGCAAAAACTACCAGAGCTGGGTGAAAATCCCCCAAGAAATTCTGAGCCAGAGATCATGTCTTCACCAACCAACAAACAACCAAAAACGCCAACACCTCCCGTCTCTGCGAGACCAAACCGCACGAAAAAACCACCAGGCAGATTTAAAGATTTTGTGATAAATTAAACCACTTTCTAGTATTATATTATTTAGATACGTTGTTATTTTAATAGTTATATCTTAGTTTTGTAAATCTAGTTTAAAGTAAAGAATAATACAAAAGATGGGGGATGTAGGGATGCTTGATATGTTAAGTTGGCAGCGCGGGCACTAAGCGAGTGCGCGCTGGGAATTCTGAGAAGAGAGGTTAGACAGTTAAGAGTGAGAATAAAAGCAGCTACCCCTAAGTGTTATTATTCCGGGTTCTTGGGGCTCTCAGGCACGGCCGCACAGAAACCATCAAATTTTAGCTAGAAACTGTATTTTTGTCGATTTTTATTGAATTTGAACTATATTTCAAAGTTTTTTGATGGTTCTGAGCCACCAAACACACTTAAAGCATGCAGAATCGACTCAGAATAGGAAAAGGAGACGTTTAGGTCAATTTTATGCATTCTGGCGTTCGTAGATACAAGAAAACTGTTAAAATTCTTCAGAAACGTCACTTTTGAAGTGTTTTCTTGTACTTTTAAGCCACTCAGATACCCTACGGGCTCGGAAAGTGCAACGAAACCATCAAATTTTAGCTAGAAACTGTCTTTTTGTCGATTTTTATTGAATTTGTACTATATTTCAACGTTTTTTGATGGTTCTGAGCCACCAAACACACTTAAAGCATGCAGAATCGACTCAGAATAGGAAAAGGAGACGTTTAGGTCAATTTTATGCATTCTGGCGTTCGTAGATACAAGAAAACTGTTAAAATTCTTCAGAAACGTCACTTTTGTAGTGTTTTCTTGTACTTTTAAGCCACTCAGATACCCTACGGGCTCGGAAAGTGCAACGAAACCATCAAATTTTAGCTAGAAACTGTATTTTTGTCGATTTTTATTGAATTTGAACTATATTTCAACGTTTTTTGATGGTTCTGAGCCACCAAACACACTTAAAGCATGCAGAATCGACTCAGAATAGGAAAAGGAGACGTTTAGGTCAATTTTATGCATTCTGGCGTTCGTAGATACAAGAAAACTGTTAAAATTCTTCAGAAACGTCACTTTTGAAGTGTTTTCTTGTACTTTTAAGCCACTCAGATACCCTACGGGCTCGGAAAGTGCAACGAAACCATCAAATTTTAGCTAGAAACTGTATTTTTGTCGATTTTTATTGAATTTGAACTATATTTCAACGTTTTTTGATGGTTCTGAGCCACCAAACACACTTAAAGCATGCAGAATCGACTCAGAATAGGAAAAGGAGACGTTTAGGTCAATTTTATGCATTCTGGCGTTCGTAGATACAAGAAAACTGTTAAAATTCTTCAGAAACGTCACTTTTGAAGTGTTTTCTTGTACTTTTAAGCCACTCAGATACCTACGGGCTCGGAAAGTGCAACGAAACCATCAAATTTAGCTAGAAACTGTATTTTTGTCGATTTTTATTGAATTTGAACTATATTTCAACGTTTTTTGATGGTTCTGAGCCACCAAACACACTTAAAGCATGCAGAATCGACTCAGAATAGGAAAAGAGACGTTTAGGTCAATTTTATGCATTCTGGCGTTCGTAGATACAAGAAAACTGTTAAATTCTTCAGAAACGTCACTTTTGAAGTGTTTTCTTGTATTTTAAGCCACTCAGATACCCTACGGGCTCGAAAGTGCAACGAAACCATCAAATTTTAGCTAGAAACTGTATTTTTGTCGATTTTTATTGAATTTGAACTATATTTCAACGTTTTTTGATGGTTCTGAGCCACCAAACACACTTAAAGCATGCAGAATCGACTCAGAATAGGAAAAGGAGACGTTTAGGTCAATTTATGCATTCTGGCGTTCGTAGATACAAGAAAACTGTTAAAATTCTTCAGAAACGTCACTTTTGAAGTGTTTTCTTGTACTTTAAGCCACTCAGATACCTACGGGCTCGAAAGTGCAACGAAACCATCAAATTTTAGCTAGAAACTGTATTTTTGTCGATTTTTATTGAATTTGAACTATATTTCAACGTTTTTTGATGGTTCTGAGCCACCAAACACACTTAAAGCATGCAGAATCGACTCAGAATAGGAAAAGGAGACGTTTAGGTCAATTTTATGCATTCTGGCGTTCGTAGATACAAGAAAACTGTTAAAATTCTTCAGAAACGTCACTTTTGAAGTGTTTTCTTGTACTTTTAAGCCACTCAGATACCCTACGGGCTCGAAAGTGCAACGAAACCATCAAATTTTAGCTAGAAACTGATTTTTGTCGATTTTTATTGAATTTGAACTATATTTCAACGTTTTTTGATGGTTCTGAGCCACCAAACACACTTAAAGCATGCAGAATCGACTCAGAATAGGAAAAGGAGACGTTTAGGTCAATTTTATGCATTCTGGCGTTCGTAGATACAAGAAAATTTTTGAAGACATACCAGGGCCAGTCAAAATATTACAGAACTGTTTTTAGAATATTTTAAGTTTTTTTAGCCACAAACCCTAACGGCAAAAGAAGAACTTATATTTCATTGTTGAATCAATTATTCTCAAAGCACTTTAGTGTTTTGCTTAACCACGGCTGAATCAAGAACTAATTAGAACTATTTTGTGTTTGATTAATTCAACTTGGGTCGAGCCAAAAATAAGAGATCGATGAAGAAAGAGACTTTTTTGATCTCTCGAGATAAATAAATCTAGCATTATGTTTTATTCAAACCCACTGTCAAACCTCAATACGACTGATTTGCGATTTTATTGATTATTCATTTTTTTGAACAAATAAGAGACACAATAAGAACTTAGGAATTTAGATTGCTCATACAAAACTGTTAAATCTTAAAACGACTTGAAGTGTTTTCTTGTTTTAAGCACCAGATACCCACGGCCGAAAGTCAAGAAACCATCAATTTAGCTAGAAACTGTATTTTTTTTTTTATGAATTGAACTATATTCAACGTTTTTATGGTTTGAGCCACAACACACTTAAATGCATACGATAGAAGAAAAGGAGTTTGGCAATTAAATTTGTTTAAAACTTTTAATTTTCTAACTACTGAGTTCTGTAAAGCACAAACACGGCTGGAATAGAACTAAATTTGAAAATTATTTGTGTTTATAAAACTATTCAGTTTATCTAGCAAAAAACTTAAAATGCAATCGTCGTAGAAAGAACTTAATTTAGCATTTGTGTATACAAATTTAAACTCAGAACTATTGAAGTCGATAACATTACTTCGATATGAAATAAATTTACTAAACTTATTTTGCATTTAATTTGAAATATCATTTAGGTTCTGATGCGATATAAGAAAAAATAGAAATTCTTTAGTATTTTTAGAACCAGTTTATCACCACATATAGTGCTTTTATATTGAAAACTTTTTGATTTATACAATATTGATGCGAAAACATCATTACAATGTGGATAGAATTATTCGTTGAGTCTGATAACCCAGAACCTGAAGTACACTTAGTAAACAGAATAAATTAATTAAGTTTTGTGAATTAAAATCACTTAGTGAAAATGATTATTAAAGAACTTATCAATACTTTGGGTTAACTTTCTCCTGTTTAAAATTCTTCAGAAACTTATTTGAATTTTTACTTTTAGTCTAGCTACCAAACGCTGAAGCGAAAAGTCAATAAAACGAATTTTGTAGTAAGTATTTTTGTCGTTTATAATTGAACTTTTAAAACTTATATGATGTTTTGAGCATCCTAACTTTAAACATCATCGTCGAATAGGCAAAGAACGTTTAGCAAAATTGATTTGGCGTTTAATAAAGAAAATTAAAATTCTTCAAACACTTTAAGTTTTTCGTACTTTAGCATCGATACCACTGGCTCGAAAGTGAAGCAACCATAAATTTTAGCTAAACTTATTTTGCGATTTATTGAATTTGAACTATTTTACGTTTTGATGGTTCTGAGCCCCAAACACTAAACATCAAATACTCAGAATAGAAATGATTTTATGATCTTTATACATTCTGCTTTTTTAAAAAAACTTAAAATTTTCAGAAAGTCTTTTAAGGTTATTTTAAGCATTCTTTACTCGGTCTGAAATAACAACATAAAATTTTACTAATGTATTTTTGTTTTTCTTGAATGAACTATATTTAAGCTTATTGTTCTGAAAGCACCAACACTTACATTTA
>JAKCWB010000289.1:0-14589 GCA_022388445.1 Zophobas atratus | reverse complement strand
TTTAGGTAAATTTTTATGCATTCTGGCTTTCGTAGATACAAGAAAACTTTAAAATTCTTCAAAACGTCACTTTTGAATGTTTTTTTGTACTTTTTAACCCAAATCAGTACCCTACGGGCTGGAAAGGCAACGAAACCATCAAATTTTGCTAGAAATGTATTTTTGTCGATTTTTATTGAATTTGAACTATATTTCAACGTTTTTTGATGGTTCTGAGCCACCAAACACACTTAAAGCATGCAGAATCGACTCAGAATAGGAAAAGGAGACGTTTAGGTCAATTTTATGCATTCTGGCGTTCGTAGATACAAGAAAACTGTTAAAATTCTTCAGAAACGTCACTTTTGAAGTGTTTTCTTGTACTTTTAAGCCACTCAGATACCCTACGGGCTCGGAAAGTGCAACGAAACCATCAAATTTTAGCTAGAAACTGTATTTTTGTCGATTTTTATTGAATTTGAACTATATTTCAACGTTTTTTGATGGTTCTGAGCCACCAAACACACTTTAAAGCATGCAGAATCGACTCAGAATAGGAAAAGGAGACGTTTAGGTCAATTTTATGCATTCTGGCGTTCGTAGATACAAGAAAACTGTTAAAATTCTTCAGAAACGTCACTTTTGAAGTGTTTTCTTGTACTTTTAAGCCACTCAGATACCCTACGGGCTCGGAAAGTGCAACGAAACCATCAAATTTTAGCTAGAAACTGTATTTTTGTCGATTTTTATTGAATTTGAACTATATTTCAACGTTTTTTGATGGTTCTGAGCCACCAAACACACTTAAAGCATGCAGAATCGACTCAGAATAGGAAAAGGAGACGTTTAGGTCAATTTTATGCATTCTGGCGTTCGTAGATACAAGAAAACTGTTAAAATTCTTCAGAAACGTCACTTTTGAAGTGTTTTCTTGTACTTTTAAGCCACTCAGATACCCTACGGGCTCGAAAGTGCAACGAAACCATCAAATTTTAGCTAGAAACTGTATTTTTGTCGATTTTTATTGAATTTGAACTATATTTCAACGTTTTTTTGATGGTTCTGAGCCACCAAACACACTTAAAGCATGCAGAATCGACTCAGAATAGGAAAAGGAGACGTTTAGGTCAATTTTATGCATTCTGGCGTTCGTAGATACAAGAAAACTGTTAAAATTCTTCAGAAACGTCACTTTTGAAGTGTTTTCTTGTACTTTTAAGCCACTCAGATACCCTACGGGCTCGGAAAGTGCAACGAAACCATCAAATTTTAGCTAGAAACTGTATTTTTGTCGATTTTTATTGAATTTGAACTATATTTCAACGTTTTTTGATGGTTCTGAGCCACCAAACACACTTAAAGCATGCAGAATCGACTCAGAATAGGAAAAGGAGACGTTTAGGTCAATTTTATGCATTCTGGCGTTCGTAGATACAAGAAAACTGTTAAAATTCTTCAGAAACGTCACTTTTGAAGTGTTTTCTTGTACTTTTAAGCCACTCAGATACCCTACGGGCTCGGAAAGTGCAACGAAACCATCAAATTTTAGCTAGAAACTGTATTTTTGTCGATTTTTATTGAATTTGAACTATATTTCAACGTTTTTTGATGGTTCTGAGCCACCAAACACACTTAAAGCATGCAGAATCGACTCAGAATAGGAAAAGGAGACGTTTAGGTCAATTTTATGCATTCTGGCGTTCGTAGATACAAGAAAACTGTTAAAATTCTTCAGAAACGTCACTTTTGAAGTGTTTTCTTGTACTTTTAAGCCACTCAGATACCCTACGGGCTCGGAAAGTGCAACGAAACCATCAAATTTTAGCTAGAAACTGTATTTTTGTCGATTTTTATTGAATTTGAACTATATTTCAACGTTTTTTGATGGTTCTGAGCCACCAAACACACTTAAAGCATGCAGAATCGACTCAGAATAGGAAAAGGAGACGTTTAGGTCAATTTTATGCATTCTGGCGTTCGTAGATACAAGAAAACTGTTAAAATTCTTCAGAAACGTCACTTTTGAAGTGTTTTCTTGTACTTTTAAGCCACTCAGATACCCTACGGGCTCGGAAAGTGCAACGAAACCATCAAATTTTAGCTAGAAACTGTATTTTTGTCGATTTTTATTGAATTTGAACTATATTTCAACGTTTTTTGATGGTTCTGAGCCACCAAACACACTTAAAGCATGCAGAATCGACTCAGAATAGGAAAAGGAGACGTTTAGGTCAATTTTATGCATTCTGGCGTTCGTAGATACAAGAAAACTGTTAAAATTCTTCAGAAACGTCACTTTTGAAGTGTTTTCTTGTACTTTTAAGCCACTCAGATACCCTACGGGCTCGGAAAGTGCAACGAAACCATCAAATTTTAGCTAGAAACTGTATTTTTGTCGATTTTTATTGAATTTGAACTATATTTCAACGTTTTTTGATGGTTCTG
Organism: Zophobas atratus; assembly: GCA_022388445.1. Classification (NCBI taxonomy): domain Eukaryota; kingdom Metazoa; phylum Arthropoda; class Insecta; order Coleoptera; family Tenebrionidae; genus Zophobas; species Zophobas atratus. The sequence continues at coordinate 12,165 of JAKCWB010000289.1, read as the reverse complement.
AGCCACCAAACACACTTAAAGCATGCAGAATCGACTCAGAATAGGAAAAGGAGACGTTTAGGTCAATTTTATGCATTCTGGCGTTCGTTAGATACAAGAAAACTGTTAAAATTCTTCAGAAACGTCACTTTTGAAAGTGTTTTCTTGTACTTTTTAAGCCACTCAGATACCCTACGGGCTCGGAAAGTGCAACGAAACCATCAAATTTTAGCTAGAAAACTGTATTTTTGTCGATTTTTATTGAATTTGAACTATATTTCAACGTTTTTTGATGGTTCTGAGCCACCAAACACACTTAAAGCATGCAGAATCGACTCAGAATAGGAAAAGGAGACGTTTATTATATTATTATTATTATTATTATTATTAAATTTTTAGAGCAGAGATTGCCATCTATTATGCTCCCACAAAAATAAATTTTCAAAATTTTATAAAATATCTTAAGACAGAAATTCCTCAATATATAAGTCCAACTTGTTTTTAAATACCTCTTTGCTTGCCGTGTCTACGATTTCTTCTGGTAATCTATTCCAATCTTCGCAAACTCTATTTGAGAAAAAGTATTCACGACAGGATATCCTAAACTTATCTTTATTTAATTTTAACTTATGCCCTCGTAGTTGCTTATTTTTATTAAATTTGAAAAGTTTCTCACAGATGTTTGTGTTGTCGTGAATCAGTTTGTGACTCCATATTAAATCATTTCGCCTTCTTCTGAATTCCAATTTCTGAAAATTTAAACGATCCAGTCTGTTTCTGTACGATAACCTTTTAAAACCTGTCACCTTTTTCGTCAAGCGTCTCTGAACTTTTTCCAAGTTATCTTTATCGCGAATAAGCCATGGTGACCAGATGACACTTGCAAATTCTAAAATTGGGAGAACGTATGTCTTATAGAGCTTTGAAAATATTTGAGAACTCGGACGACTAAATGCTTTAAACAGAATATAACTCAATGAATTGGCACGCTTAACAATAGATGCGACTTGAACAGACCAGCTTAAATCTTTAGTTATGATGACACCAAGGTCTTTTTGACAATCTTTAGAAGAGATACACTGATTTCCAATGCAATATGGGAAGTTGGGATTTTTGCGGCCAAGGCGCAAAATATTACACTTATCTCTATTTATAGGTATAAGCCAATCATCACACCAATCATTTATAATATTCAGATCTTTTTGAACCTTACTGTGCTCTACAAATGATCTGCCAAATATTTTGCAATCATCAGCGTAAAAGACATGTTCAGATTTATTAAGAAACTTAGATCAGATATATATAAAGAAAACAAGATTGGTCCAAGTACAGATCCTTGTGGAACCCCTGACATAACAGAACGCACTGTAGACCTCGAATTACCGACTTTCACAAAGAAAGTTCTATTTGATAGGAAAGCTGCAATCCAGTTTAATAGTTTTCCTCGGATACCTAAATGATCAAGCTTACTCAAGAGACGTCTATGAGGAACTCGATCGAATGCTTTTTCGAAATCAAGATAAACCACATCTACAGGATCAGACCTATCAATATGTGACGTCCATGTATTCAAGCAACTTAAAAGGCATGTGATTACTGATCTATTCGGTAAGAACCCATGTTGGGTCTGTGGCAAAGTACCAGAACTGAGAGAACTAGAAAGTAATTGCTTACAAATTATTTTCTCCATAAGTTTGCAACACGTAGAAGTTAGGCTAATAGGTCTATAGTTGGAAGCAAGAGTTTTATCGCCTTTCTTAAATATGGGTATTACCGATGCAATTAACCAATCACTTGGTAAACAAGAACTATTAAAAGAAATTTGCATAACATGTAAGAGAGGTTTCAATATCTCATTGGCGCAATTTTTGAGAATAAACATGGAAATATTGTCCGGACCGGGAGAGCTGTTTGAGTTAGCAGATAAAATTTTCATCTAGAAGCGCATTTTCAGTAAAATTAATTTGCGCTAGCGATTTAGCACATCGAGGTGTTTTAACCAACGGTATGTTGTTGTTGGGTTCATTAACATATATGCTGTGGAAAAATTTCAACAAAGTTTCAGCCGACTCAAGATTGTTTTCGCTTAGTATGCCGTCTTCGTTTCTTACGACTGGAGATGATACTGTAGAAGATACTTTTTGACGGACATATCTATAGACAGCTTTTGGTCCAGACTCTAATAATTTGTTTTCATACTTAGTTTTTGCCATTTTAGTATCAGATATTAACTTATTCGAAAATGTTCTATGCAATTTGAAATCTTTAAGAGACCCTGACTTTTTGAAATTATTCCACAGTTTCCGTTTCTGCTTAGATCGCTGGATTAATGTAGAAGTAATCCAAGGTTTCCGACAATTAATTTTCAGATTGACCATAAATGTATTACGTTTAACTGCGTTAGTTATCAACGAGTGAAACTTACACCAAGATGAACATGGATTATTGTCATCCAGAACGTCAGACCAATCTAATGTTGCAAAGTAGTGTTTTAGATTAGCAAGATTTATTCTACTAATGGATTTTCGTATATGTTTAGGTTTATTCTGGTGTAATACTTGTACCTGAAATTCAACTGTCGCATGATCTGACTTTCCAATGGGGGCGGAAATTGTAAGATTGGAAATTAATTGCTTGTCGTTGGTCAAGACTAAATCTAATGTAGATGGCGTGCACCCAATACGAAACCTTGTGGGACCTGACACAAGTTGAGTGAGATTAGAATTTAAAAGAAAATCCACGAATAAGGAGGTACCGTTTTTAGTATCGATTGGTTTATTCAAGGGCCAATGAATATCAGGAAAATTAAAATCGCCCGCTATTACCAAATTGGAGGTGTCTTCATTTAATGTGGAAAGTGCACTTACTAAGTATGTATCATCTAAGTACGAGGTTTTAGGTGGACGATAGACACAACCCAAGATAATTGAAATCTGAGAACTATATACTTTCAAAAAGATTGTTTCAATATTTGGTACATTTATATCTAATTCGCTGATTTTAAACATTGTAAAGTACAATTTCGAGAGTAATATACACACTCCACCTCCTCTACCGTTTCTATCTGATCTATATAAAATATAATCTGATAATCCAAGGACTGATTCCGGTATCTCTGATTTTAACCATGTTTCAGAGAGCATAATACATGCAGGCTTATTTGAAGCTAGGTAGATTTCAAAACAATGTAGTTTAGCTGTCAGGGACGCGATATTGGTGTACATTATGGGAATGTTGATTACATTAACAGGAAGAGAATCAGCTAAACAATTATATAATTGCTATTGTCTAGAAAACAGGTCAGTTTTAAATTTTTCGACAGCTCTTAAATAGCAGGGACATTGCACATCCCAAGCAGCATGGTTTGTATCCTCAATACATTTTTCATTTTCATTATATTGAACACAGTTGACGCATGAGAGTTTGTCAGTCTTACAATCAGAAATGTTATGGTTTAAACCATCAGATTTACCGCATTTAGGACAAGATTTCTTATTCTTACAATTTTTTGACGTGTGGTTGAACCCATTACAATTATAACATCTGAGAATGTCTATGGCGTCAAACGCATAACAGTAATCGTATCCGAAGAACAAACCACCGGATTTCATAATAACATCGTAAGTCTGCCGATCTACTTGAACAACCATTTGTAAAATGTTAGCACGTTTTTTAGTGGGCCATATCTTAATCACTTTGCATTCTGTATTTAAATTAACAGAGTCATTATTACCTCTTACAAATTGTTCCACACATTCAACAATTTCTTCCGATGTATATTGTTCAGACAATCCCACCAGTTTAATCCTAGGTTGAACACCTTTAATTTCAAGGACATCATATTTCTCTGAAAGATTTTCAACAGCAATTTTTTTTAAAGCGAGCATTGTCTTCCTTGGACGAGCAACCAACAAGAATACCACCATCTTTAATATTCTTTACTTTGGAGAGAGAAAACTGCGATCCTATTGGATTAATTTTTGATTTAATATCGGATTTCGTTACAGAAACAGGTTGATTACTGTCTTTCGGTTTGACAATTATTGCAGGCTGTGTTTTGTTTTTCAATATGTTGGAATAAGACGACCCAGGCTGCTCCTCTTTCACAGGCTCAGATTTTGCTTTTTCTTTAACTAATTGTGAAATTTCAGCTTTCAGATTATCAAACATACTATTAAGTGATTTAGACATTTCGGAATATTTGACATCAAGAAATTTATTCAGACCTGCCTGATCGATTGAAAAACACTTTCTCGTACAGTCTGAACACTTCCAAGATAGTCCAGAGATAACGTTTAAATATTTATATAAATCAGACTCAATGTTGATACAATCAGGGTGGAATCTTCTGTCACATATGCCTGAACAATAAACTGAGGGTGCAGTGCTTTCGATGGCTCCCATACAGGAGCCACAGGGCACTAACATTTTTGAAAAGAACGTAAATACCTGATCTTAATATATTAATGCTAAAACCAATTACATCAACACCAGTTAGGTATTTCAGACACAGGAATTAAAAAAAAAAAAAATTAAAAAAAAAAAAAAAAAAAAAATATATAATAAGTAAATAAATAATAATAACGTAAGCCTCCGTTAAACGATCTCAGTGCGAGGGCTGGAATTAAAAGCCGCGGTAATTCGCCTCCGACAGGCAGCACAGCCGGCCGATAAGAAATTCGTTATCTGGTATGAAAAACTTATCCAAATATTCGATAAAATAACCTTTCAACCAAACAAACGGCAATAACTTTTTAACAACAACTAAGAAGTTGACTAAATTATAACCATAAAAATGGCAAAAATCTAATTAACAAAATAGTACAAGATTCACTACCAAGAGTTAGAAAAAACTCACCATTCACACGAAAATTGGCAGAGAGATACACACAACTCAGTAGCTCGTCACGTTTTTTGATGGTTCTGAGCCACCAAACACACTTAAAGCATGCAGAATCGACTCAGAATAGGAAAAGGAGACGTTTAGGTCAATTTTATGCATTCTGGCGTTCGTAGATACAAGAAAACTGTTAAAATTCTTCAGAAACGTCACTTTTGAAGTGTTTTCTTGTACTTTTAAGCCACTCAGATACCCTACGGGCTCGGAAAGTGCAACGAAACCATCAAATTTTAGCTAGAAACTGTATTTTTGTCGATTTTTATTGAATTTGAACTATATTTCAACGTTTTTTGAAGGTTCTGAGCCACCAAACATACTTAAAGCATGCAGAATCGACTCAGAATAGGAAAAGGAGACGTTTAGGTCAATTTTATGCATTCTGGCGTTCGTAGATACAAGAAAACTGTTAAAATTCTTCAGAAACGTCACTTTTGAAGTGTTTTCTTGTACTTTTAAGCCACTCAGATACCCAACGGGCTCGGAAAGAGCAACGAAACCATCAAATTTTAGCTAGAAACTGTATTTTTGTCGATTTTTATTGAATTTGAACTATATCCACTGATGTGAATGAAGCTTGTAACAGCTTTTATACTACATTGTATGAAATATTTTCCTTTTATATTCCTATACGTAAACAAAACATAACTAGGTTCTTTCCGGCATGGTTTTCGACAGAACTTATCAATTTAATAAAAAAGAAAGAACGTCTCTACAAACTTTCTAAATCACAGTCGTCTGATTATTTGTGGACAGAACTATTATCGTTGCGTAAACAAATTAAGAAACTGTCACGTCAATGTTACAGGGGTTACCTAACCGACATCCAAACCACTATTAACACAGATCCAACCAAATTTTGGAATTACATCAAAACTAAACGCAATCAAAAACGTATACCCAGTAATATGTACTACCGAGACAAAGTTTATAATAATCCATAGGATATACTCGATGCTTTTTCACAATTTTTTAGTAGTACCTTTATTAACTCAAGGCCAATTCCACCTCAGAATTATACACATAGTCCTGCTGATGTTATTATCCGAGAAATTACGGAAGAAGATATTCGCACAGCTGCTAAAAAACTTAGTAGCAAATTTACTTCTGGAGATGATGGAATACCATCATTCATCGTGAAGGACTGCATTTCTGTATTTTCTAAACCCTTATGCACAATATTTAACCTATCTTTGCGCACAGGAATCTTTCCTAAAATGTGGAAGGTGGCTAAAATATGTCCCATACTTAAATCCAGTGATGCGGAAATAATCTCAAATTACAGGCCGATTTCAATTATCTGTAACTTTTCAAAATTATTTGAAATTGTGTTGTATAATCACATTTATTTTCAAATAAAAAACACTATTTCCATCATTCAGCATGGGTTTGTAAAAGGCCGATCCACGACAACTAATCTATTCGTATTGGTACAGTATTTATCGGAGGTGTTAGACAGAAATGGACAGGTTGATGTGGGATATTTAGACATTCATAAGGCTTTTGACACCATTGACCATAATTTACTCTTACAGAAATTAAGAACTATGGGTTTCTGCGACACATTGCTGTTGCTATTTACTGACTACATAAGTAATCGGCAACAATACGTTCAGTATAATGGATTTACATCTAAGACGTATACCGTTAGATCGGGTGTACCTCAAGGTAGTAACCTGGGTCCCTTATTATTCCTAATTTTTTTAAATGATTTTCCTATTTCTCCATCTACAAGGCTTCTTTTATTTGCTGACGACATAAAGATTTTTAAGGAGATCAATAATTTGGATGATGCGTACGACCTCCAAAGGGATATGGAAAGAATTGTGGAACACTGCACATTAAACCGATTCGAGTAGCCCAAGACAAATGCAAGATAATGACGTTTACCAGAAGAAAGTGTATCACGTTGTACGATTATAAAATCAACAGCAAATTACTTTGTCGCTGTGAGAGTATTACTGATCTCGGAATTACTTTTGACACCCCATTGTCCTTTGTGGAGCATATTAACAACTCGATAAATAAAGCGTTCAGGTTCTTAGGATTTGTTATTCGAAATTCACATGATTTCTGGAATAGTAATTGTATTAGTGTTTTGTACAACTCATATGTGAGATCAATTTTAGAATATGGTTCCATCATTTGGTCGCCAATATACGATGTACATATTGACAATTTGGAAAAAATACAGAGACGCTATTTAAAATTTCTCGCATACAAATGTGACAAAGTCTATCCTGAAAGAGGTTGTCCTCAATCTGAATTGCTGAAAAGGTTCCAAATTTTACCATTAAAAATAAGAAGAGAAAGGACGTCTATAAAATTTCTGTACAATATCTTACACAACAGGATTGACGCGCCAGACATTCTTGAAAACATATGCTATAGGATTCCGAGTTATCAAGGTAGAACCACTTCCACATTTCATTTGAAGACGCCTCGAACCAATTTGTTGATAAAATCGCCGATATACTCAATGTGTAATTTGTTTAACAAGATATCCGCCGACTGTGATATAAACCATGACAAACTCAAAAATATTTTAGAATGTTTCTGTTAAGTAGAAGTAGAATATACATCAATGTTAAGTCAGTGTAGGAAATGTGAGGTTTGTTTAATGTTTTTAATGTATTTATTGTTATTTCTTTTTCTTCGTTGTCCTGTAATTGGAACATGGTTCTGTTTGGACAATAAACGTTATTATTATTATTATTATTATTATATTTCAACGTTTTTTTGATGGTTCTGAGCCACCAAACACACTTAAAGCATGCAGAATCGACTCAGAATAGGAAAAGGAGACGTTTAGGTCAATTTTATGCATTCTGGCGTTCCTAGATACAAGAAAACTGTTAAAATTCTTCAGAAACGTCACTTTTGAAGTGTTTTCTTGTACTTTTAAGCCACTCAGATACCCTACGGGCTCGGAAAGTGCAACGAAACCATCAAATTTTAGCTAGAAACTGTATTTTTGTCGATTTTTATTGAATTTGAACTATATTTCAACGTTTTTTGATGGTTCTGAGCCACCAAACACACTTAAAGCATGCAGAATCGACTCAGAATAGGAAAAGGAGACGTTTAGGTCAATTTTATGCATTCTGGCGTTCGTAGATACAAGAAAACTGTTAAAATTCTTCAGAAACGTCACTTTTGAAGTGTTTTCTTGTACTTTTAAGCCACTCAGATACCCTACGGGCTCGGAAAGTGCAACGAAACCATCAAATTTTAGCTAGAAACTGTATTTTTGTCGATTTTTATTGAATTTGAATATATTTCAACGTTTTTTGATGGTTCTGAGCCACCAAACACACTTAAAGCATTCAGAATCGACTCAGAATAGGAAAAGGAGACGTTTAGGTCAATTTTATGCATTCTGGCGTTCGTAGATACAAGAAAACTGTTAAAATTCTTCAGAAACGTCACTTTTGAAGTGTTTTCTTGTACTTTTAAGCCACTCAGATACCCTACGGGCTCGGAAAGTGCAACGAAACCATCAAATTTTAGCTAGAAACTGTATTTTTGTCGATTTTTATTGAATTTGAACTATATTTCAACGTTTTTTGATGGTTCTGAGCCACCAAACACACTTAAAGCATGCAGAATCGACTCAGAATAGGAAAAGGAGACGTTTAGGTCAATTTTATGCATTCTGGCGTTCGTAGATACAAGAAAACTGTTAAAATTCTTCAGAAACGTCACTTTTGAAGTGTTTTCTTGTACTTTTAAGCCACTCAGATACCCTACGGGCTCGGAAAGTGCAACGAAACCATCAAATTTTAGCTAGAAACGTATTTTTGTCGATTTTTATTGAATTTGAACTATATTTCAACGTTTTTTGATGGTTCTGAGCCACCAAACACACTTAAAGCATGCAGAATCGACTCAGAATAGGAAAAGGAGACGTTTAGGTCAATTTTATGCATTCTGGCGTTCGTAGATACAAGAAAACTGTTAAAATTCTTCAGAAACGTCACTTTTGAAGTGTTTTCTTGTACTTTTAAGCCACTCAGATACCCTACGGGCTCGGAAAGTGCAACGAAACCATCAAATTTTAGCTAGAAACTGTATTTTTGTCGATTTTTATTGAATTTGAACTATATTTCAACGTTTTTTGATGGTTCTGAGCCACCAAACACACTTAAAGCATGCAGAATCGACTCAGAATAGGAAAAGGAGACGTTTAGGTCAATTTTATGCATTCTGGCGTTCGTAGATACAAGAAAACTGTTAAAATTCTTCAGAAACGTCACTTTTGAAGTGTTTTCTTGTACTTTTAAGCCACTCAGATACCCTACGGGCTCGGAAAGTGCAACGAAACCATCAAATTTTAGCTAGAAACTGTATTTTTGTCGATTTTTATTGAATTTGAACTATATTTCAACGTTTTTTGATGGTTCTGAGCCACCAAACACACTTAAAGCATGCAGAATCGACTCAGAATAGGAAAAGGAGACGTTTAGGTCAATTTTATGCATTCTGGCGTTCGTAGATACAAGAAAACTGTTAAAATTCTTCAGAAACGTCACTTTTGAAGTGTTTTCTTGTACTTTTAAGCCACTCAGATACCCTACGGGCTCGGAAAGTGCAACGAAACCATCAAATTTTAGCTAGAAACTGTATTTTTGTCGATTTTTATTGAATTTGAACTATATTTCAACGTTTTTTGATGGTTCTGAGCCACCAAACACACTTAAAGCATGCAGAATCGACTCAGAATAGGAAAAGGAGACGTTTAGGTCAATTTTATGCATTCTGGCGTTCGTAGATACAAGAAAACTGTTAAAATTCTTCAGAAACGTCACTTTTGAAGTGTTTTTTGTACTTTTAAGCCACTCAGATACCTATGGGCTCGGAAAGTGCAACGAAACCATCAAATTTTAGCTAGAAACTGTATTTTTGTCGATTTTTATTGAATTTGAACTATATTTCAACGTTTTTTGATGGTTCTGAGCCACCAAACACACTTAAAGCATGCAGAATCGACTCAGAATAGGAAAAGGAGACGTTTAGGTCAATTTTATGCATTCTGGCGTTCGTAGATACAAGAAACTGTTAAAATTCTTCAGAAACGTCACTTTTGAAGTGTTTTCTTGTACTTTTAAGCCACTCAGATACCCTACGGGCTCGGAAAGTGCAACGAAACCATCAAATTTTAGCTAGAAACTGTATTTTTGTCGATTTTTATTGAATTTGAACTATATTTCAACGTTTTTTGATGGTTCTGAGCCACCAAACACACTTAAAGCATGCAGAATCGACTCAGAATAGGAAAAGGAGACGTTTAGGTCAATTTTATGCATTCTGGCGTTCGTAGATACAAGAAAACTGTTAAAATTCTTCAGAAACGTCACTTTTGAAGTGTTTTCTTGTACTTTTAAGCCACTCAGATACCCTACGGGTCGGAAAGTGCAACGAAACCATCAAATTTTAGCTAGAAACTGTATTTTTGTCGATTTTTATTGAATTTGAATATATTTCAACGTTTTTTGATGGTTCTGAGCCACCAAACACACTTAAAGCATGCAGAATCGACTAGAATAGGAAAAGGAGACGTTTAGGTCAATTTATGCATTCTGGCGTTCGTAGATACAAGAAATGTTAAAATTCTTCAGAAACGTCACTTTTGAATGTTTTCTTGTCTTTTAAGCCACTCAGATACCTACGGGTCGGAAAGTGCAACGAAACCATCAAATTTTAGCTAGAAACTGTATTTTTGTCGATTTTTATTGAATTTGAACTATATTTCAACGTTTTTTGATGGTTCTGAGCACCAAACACACTTAAAGCATGCAGAATCGACTCGAATAGGAAAAGGAGACGTTTAGGTCATTTTATGCATTCTGGCGTTCGTAGATACAAGAAAACTGTTAAAATTCTTCAGAAACGTCACTTTTGAAGTGTTTTCTTGTACTTTAAGCATCAGATACCTACGGTCGGAAAGTGCAACGAAACCATCAAATTTTAGCTAGAAACTGTATTTTGTCGATTTTTATTGAATTTGAACTATATTTCAACGTTTTTTGATGTTCTGAGCCACCAACACATTAAAGCAGCAGAATCGACTCAGAATAGGAAAAGGAACGTTTAGGTCAATTTTATGCATTCTGGCGTTCGTAGATACAAGAAAACTGTTAAAATTCTTCAGAAACGTCACTTTTGAAGTGTTTTCTTGTACTTTTAAGCCACTCAGATACCCTACGGGCTCGGAAAGTGCAACGAAACCATCAAATTTTAGCTAGAAACTGTATTTTTGTCGATTTTTATTGAATTTGAACTATATTTCAACGTTTTTTGATGGTTCTGAGCCACCAAACACACTTAAAGCATGCAAATCGACTCAGAATAGGAAAAGGAACGTTTAGGTCAATTTTATGCATTCTGCGTTCGTAGATACAAAAAACTGTTTAAAATTCTTCAGAAACGTCACTTTTGAAGTGTTTTCTTGTACTTTTAAGCCACTCAGATACCCTACGGGCTCGGAAAGTGCAACGAAACCATCAAATTTTAGCTAGAAACTGTATTTTTGTCGATTTTTATTGAATTTGAACTATATTCAACGTTTTTTGATGGTTCTGAGCCACCAAACACACTTAAAGCATGCAGAATCGACTCAATAGGAAAAGGAGACGTTTAGTCAATTTTATGCATTCTGGCGTTCGTAGATACAAGAAAACTGTTAAAATTCTTCAGAACGTCACTTTTGAAGTGTTTTCTTGTACTTTTAAGCCACTCAGATACCCTACGGGCTCGGAAAGTGCAACGAAACCATCAAATTTTAGCTAGAAACTGTATTTTTGTCGATTTTTATTGAATTTGAACTATATTTCAACGTTTTTTGATGGTTCTGAGCCACCCAAAAGTGCAAGAAAACTTTAGTAATAATGTTTTTCGTTTATAATTGAAATATTAAACTTTTGAGGTTTCTGCACCAAACCACTAAACCAAGCTCGAATGAACGAAAAATTTAGGTAAATTTTTGATTCTGGTTGTATAAAAAACTTTAAAATTTTCGAAGTCTTTTGAAGATTCTTACTTTTAGATCAACCTAGGCGGAAATGAACAAACCATCAATTTTACTGAAGATTGGTTTTTTTTTAGAATTTAGAACTTTATCAATTTTTCTTGTGGTTTAGCCACCAACCAACTTAAAATGCGAAACGATCAAATTGAAAAGGGCTTTTATGTATTTTATGCATTCGGGCTTGAAAAAAAAACTTTTTAAATTCTTGCGAAACCACTTTTAAAGTGTTTTCTGTCATTTATAGCAACACATCCAGGTAATA
>JAKCWB010000288.1:0-14700 GCA_022388445.1 Zophobas atratus | reverse complement strand
TTAAAATTTGATTTCTCAAGTGTTTAGTTTTGTAGAAACATTCAGATATTAACTTGTTTTATCTATAAATTTAAAAAGTTATTGTGGCTCAATAAGTGGGTTTTAAAATCTATTAAAGCTTATATTCATGACTTCATTTTAAAGATAAAGTTCGGTGATGTTTTTGAAACTGATTGACTTTCTAAATCGTAGTAGCTATTATTTTCGTCGTCAAAATCCAGATTTGTTTGTATTCTGTTAGTCTAGAAATCGACAGCTCTCGTATGTTATAATAAATAATTACAGTGGCAAGAGTAAAAAATTTAAATTTTAATTGGGTGTTATTTAACTCCTGTGGAGATTTTAATTTTTTTCACAATGACGTTTTATTAGTGTTTGGACGATTTTTTTGAAGCTATTGCCTCGGGGAACATTGAACTGGCATCAATCGTCTCCTTTTCGTAAACTTAGTACTTTCTATAGCTAATATTTTAGATCTGGCAACTCGAAATGTCGAACGAGCTCCAAACTACCTCAAATCACAAAAATTTCCCGACAAAAAAACCTTTTAAATTTAATCACTGCAAGTTATTAAAATTAAAACCGGAAGAATTTATAGATTTTTTTTAGATTGTTATTATGATTAAATGAATTCTGCCACAAATTTTTTTTGACATGTCATTAGCGAAATAAACGACACATTTTGGGTAAATTGTTATTCTTTTCCATAACTGTTGACGAATGGTTATGCGGTTTTTAATTTGTTTGATCAAATTATTAGATAACAACCATGTAGTTACCGGCTCTGCGAACTCTTATTAATTACTAAATACGGGTAAAGTTAGGTCACAAATTAAAATGATCTGTGATTAAAATGCCATTATAATCATCTTTTTTTTGCCAATTCTTTGGAATATACATTGCAACAGAACGGTGCACAAAAATGCATGACCCCAAAACAAAAGTTTTTTATACAGAGAGAGGTTATAATTGTTATCCCAAAAAAGAATTTCCCCTTTGAAAATAGTATAGATTTGATAATTGACAGATGTCCCAGTAATCAATTTCTTGGTTGTTGCATGGTGACAGCAGTCTATCATGTAAAAAAAATACCAGTTTTGTAGACTGGAAGCAGTTTATATTGAATAATAATAAATTTGATAAATAAAAGCGGTTAATTTCGTTTCTGTGGGCTGAAACTGAAAAGTGGTAAAACGCTTTTGACCCTCAACGAATTATTTGTTATTGGGTTAACAAAGATAAGAGATATAAAAGTATCGAAGTTAATACGTCACACGGAAAAGTGAGTAGATCATCAAAAACACACACGAAATTTTCGTGTAAAGGTTCTATCAGTTTAAATAACTTCGGAAATTTTTTGCTTCCAATATTTTTAAAAACTTCCAAACCCATTGTCAGAAATATTGAAAACACCATAATTAAACAATGTACGAGACTAAATAAACAGGACATTTTTGTTTAACAACAGGTACTTCAAGGACGTTTATCTGTCTGCATGTTGTTTATCTTTTTGAGCAGTGCAAGCAAAATTGCTATTTTTAAATTTAATTGAAAATGTCAAAAATTAAAAATTAATTATCAGTTACCAATAAAATAAAACATGTTCATTATAATTTATGTGGTAAAAACTCTATAAATGTTACTTTTTTTACTAAACTGAAACGTGGTATACGTTAGGTTTGTTCATTTTAGTAGTGCACAATCAAATTATCAGAAAAAGTTGTAATGCCTTTTTTTTTTACTTATCTTTTGGTAAGGTCAGGAGATAATAAAATTTTAAGTTGATCGTTAAAACCTCATAATTAAAAACAATTGTATTAAAAATGAAAATGTACTAATATGATCGTAATTAAACATGTCATTACCTCGCCCACATCTCGTTTACGTTTAATGGGAAGTGATTATCAAACCTACATGATTATTTATTATTGCTCATTTATTTTTCAAAAGTGCAAATGTGTGGTTAAAACACTTTTACATTAAAACGTTATTGCAAATTAACGATCTTTGTCCCATAAGTAGTTAATCAAGTATATACACTCAAGCAAATACATGTGCACTTCACCTGGGGTAAATAAATTTTGAAACAAGTAATAATTTAATTTCGACAAAACAAAAAGATAATCAGTTGGACAAATTTCCCTTGTATTATGTATTATTGTGTATATTTTATTGTGGGAAAGCAAATAAGTTATTGGACCAAACCGATAAAGAATGTGTTCACGTATGATTAAGATCGCTTGACTATAGATAAGGAAATCTTGGAGCCGGCGGGATGACAAATAACATTGCTATCTTGTTAGCAAAGCTGTATTGTTAAGGGTTTATATGGCTGTTGCGGTTCCTGTTGGTCGACTTTGTGCATGCATTGTTTCGGCACATATTCAATGTAACCGATGCATTCTGATGTTTATCTCAAGCCAAACGAAGAAAGTTGAATAAAATGAGGGTCAAGTTTAAATAAACAATAGTTAACATTTTTAATTTAATAATAAACCGAGCGATAGTCAGTCTCGTTAATATCGTGGAATGAAAAAGTGAAATAAATATTAAAATTATTACCACTTATTCTATTTTCGTCACTACAAACAAATGAAATCTGTAGCAGCGGTTGTAAATCGCTGCAATTAAATAGAACGCACAATTATAGACCGACCTTGACTATATTTTCCCGGAGGATACAAAAATGCCAATGACTCATGTCGAGTAACAAATTTCTCAGAGTTCGATCTCCTATATTCTTCTTTATTAGCAGTGAGTCGTAGTTACGCAATCATTGTCCATTAAGAGACCCGTGTTATTCATCAGGTTTCTCTGTAGAGCGACAATCTCGCGGTGCTTTCATTAAGACTTTGTTTAATCAGAAAAGTTGAAAGCGAGAGCGACAACTTTGGAACTTCAAAGAAAACCAACCCAAATGTTTATAATTTTTGGACATGTGACTGAAAAAAATGTTTGAACATTTGCACTGTTCCCCACGTGTTACCTAATAAGTAAACTTCTGTGTGGAATATACGGTTTCATTTTTGCCACATGGCCCTCCGGAGTATAGTTTTTCTAGACCACTTTTTGAAAACAAGCGAGTATAAACTGATTTTAAGCTCCTGATGGAATAACAGTGTGGTTGCACATATGTGCTACAAAGGATTCTTTTTGTTTGCAGGGCTATTGGATCAGTGGAAAGAAGATGGGGGATTTCCGTTGCACGAGCATTTACCCACCTTTTTAGTAATTAGAAGGAGATTTTACAATTTCAATAGGTACCCTACTATTGCACAATTAGGCCTCAATCGCAACTAAAAAACTAACGTTGCAGGTGTTTTCTTGATCAACTTCGTGAAGCTGACTTAAACCCCGACCAAAATCGCGAACGTTTTCATCCAAAACGATTTAGGGTTCGGGGTGTACAACGAATATTGTACGTAATACCACGTTACGATGGAAGTTCTCGGCGAGCTAAATCGGGATGAAAAGATGACCGCTTTATTCCCCGAGAAACAAATGGCTTTAAGTCCACGCTTTTACCCTAGGCTCCCATTTACTCAAAACCCGTCCAAAGAATCCTCAAATATCACCTTTTGCTGCAGGTATGGGACAGTAAAAAGTAGAGAATTTAATCTAATCGGATTATTTGCAGAGGGTTTCAAAGCAATTTTGATAAACTTCATTAACAGCAGTAGACTTGGCTTTAACTACTATGATTCGGTCGCTTTAGTATTAACACCCTGAAAGGAAAAACTTTAACATGCCCTTAGAGTGCATGAAATACAGGCGCAAACTATATGGATGGACCGTCCAGATTCACCACTTTGGAGAGTTGATCCCTGAAGGCACTTTCAGGGGTTAATGGGGGCCCGAGGAAGGCGACACGTTTTTCTTTTCGATAAGGTCTTGTTGTGGCGAGAATAAACAAAATGGAGCGCTGGCCTACAAGTCGCACATTGAGGTAAGTTGTTTTTTACTAACATTAAAGACGAGGGCAGATAAACCCAAGGGGTAAAAAAACAAAAAATGCTTAATAGGGAACCCCCTTCAAACACCTCCGCCGAGTGCTACTACTAAACTACTTATGCGACCACATTGTTTGGGCCCCAAGAATAAGAAACATTTAAATTGATCTAAATAACAACTTGGTAATTTGGTTTTAGTTTATGACGGGTGTTTTTCAGCGGAAAATAAACCTTCAGTTCCCCAAAATTATTGCAGGCAAACGCGGAGACAATGAAAAATTACCGAACTCAAATAAATTTGGGATCCCACATGTTTTTGAGACATTTCATTACGGTTAGAAACATATGAATAGATGCGTTTGCAACACAATCCTATTTAATTTCAAGTAGGGAAATACATAATTTACCCAAAACAAAACAAGATAATACGTTACACTTATAACACATAAATTTTATTATTTGCACCATTTAGTGGAACCATGGGCTTTAAATTCTTCAGCTGATACGTTTACAACTTTACATCATGCCTGAAGTCAAAAACAATTTTACGTATAAAAAATTTTTTGGCTTACCTTTTAAACAAACAAAACTTAATCAAAACAACCCGGTTGTTAATTTATGCACGTCGAACAACCACAAGAAAGCCTTTAATTTAATCTTATTACTAAATACTGAACTTGGCTACTGTTAAGTAACTCTGAACTATGTAAAAATAACCAACTTTCGGTTTTTTAATTTTACTCTATTCAAATTTTATAACCGCAATCAAAACCATTGTACACACAAAATTTATTTCTGAAGGAAAAACTTTTAAAAAAAAAAATTTAAAACCCCCCCCCCCAAATACAACCCCCAAAAAAAAAAATTTTAAAAAAAAAAAAAAAAATTTTTTCCTTAAACCCCCCCCAAAAAATTTTTCACCACTTTTCTAAAAATTTTTTAAACCCCTTTTTTAAAATTTTTTTGGGACCAAAAAAAACCTTAAACCCCTTTCACCCAAAATTTCCCTTTTCCCAAAAAATTTTTTAAAAAGGGTTTCCCCCCCCCCCCCTTAAAAATTTTTTTTAAACTTTTAAATTTAAAATGCTTTAAATTTTAAAAAAATTTTCGCCCCCCCAAAAAAAATTTTTTTTTTATTTTTTTTTTTTTCCCCCCCCAAAAAACTTTTTTAAAAAATTTTTTTTCCCCTTTAAAAAATTTATTCCCCCCCGGGGCCCCCCCTTAAAAAAACCCAAAATCCTTTTTTTCCCAAATTTCCCAAAAAAAATTTTTTTTTAAAAAAATTTTTTTTTTTTAAATTTTGTGAAAAAAACCAAACTTTTTTAAAAAAATCCCCCAAAAAATTCTTTCAAAAACCCCAAAATTTTAAAAACCCCCCCTTTTTTAATTCCCCTTATTAAAAAACCTTTTTTTTAAAATTTTTTTGGCCCTTTACCCATCCCCCCCCAAAAAAAATTTTACAAAAACCCCCCCAAAAAAAATTTTAAAAAAAATTTTTAAAAAATTTAAAAAGTTTTTTTTTAAAAAAAAAAATTGGGGCCCCCAAAATTTATAAATTTTTTGCCCCAAAAAACAAAAATTTTTTTTTTAAAAACCCCAAAAATTTTTTCCCCAAAAAATTTTCCCCCCCTTTAAAAAATTTTTTTTTAAAAAAAAAATTTTTTTAAAAATTTTTAAAATAAAAAAAAATTTTTTTAAAAACCCCCAAAAATAAAATTAAAAAAACCCCAAACCTTTTTTAAAAAAAATTTCAAAAAAAAATTTTTTCCCAAATTTAAAAAAAAATTTTTAAAAACTAATTTTTTTTAAAGGGGTTTTTCCCCAAAAAACCCCTTTTTTTAATTTTTTCTAAAACATAAAATTTTTTTTAAAAAATTTAACAAAAAAAAGGGGTTTTTTAAACAATAAATCCCCTAAAAAATTAAAAAAAAAAACCCAAAAAATTTTTCCCCAAAAAAAAAAAAATTTTTTAAAAAAAATTTTTTTTGGGCAAATTTTTTTTTAAAAAAAAAATTTTTTTAAAAAAGGGACCCCCAATTTTTTTTATCCCCATTTTAAAAAATTTTTAACTTTTTTAATCCAAAAAAAAAAAATTTTTATTAAAACCCGCCCGTTTATTTAAAATAAAAAGAAACAAAAAACCCAAAAAATTAAATTTTTAGTTAAATTTTAAAAAAAAAAAAATTTTTTTTCCCCCCCCCCAAAATTATTTTTAATTAAATTTTTTTGAAAAATTTTTTTTGAAATTTTAAAAATTTTTAAAAAATACACCCCCCTTTTTCAAAAAAAAAAACAAAACCCAAATTTTTTTTTTTTTAAAAAAAAATAAAAGTAAATTTTTGGGGAAACTTTTAAAATATTTTTTTTTTAAAAAAAAAAAATAAAAAAAAAAAAAAATTTTTTTTTAAATTTTTTTGTTTTTTTTAAAAAATTTAAAAATAAAACAAATTTTTTTTTTTTAAATTAAAAGGGGAAAAAAAAAAATTTTTGGGGTCCAAAAAAACCCTTTGGGTTTTGGTTAATCGAAAAATTTTTTAAAACATTCGGGCGGAAATTTTTTTAAAAAAAAATTTTTAAAAAAAAAATTGGGGGGGGTTACCCCCCCCAAAATTTTAAATCCGCCTTTTATAATTTTTTTTGGGGAAACCCATGGGGTTTTTTTAAAATTTTAAAAACAAAAGAAAACCCCCAACCCAAAAAATTGGCAAAAACCCCATTTAAAAAATGCTCAACCCGGAAAAAATATTTTTTTTGCAAAAAATTTTTTTTTGTAAAACAAGAAAAAAATTAGGGACCCCCCCCAGATTTTTTAAAAAAAAATTGTTTAAAAGCATTTTCAATTTTTAAACACTTCCGCGGCGATGTTTTGTTTTTAAAAGGCAAAAAACCCGCAAGCCTTTAACCCCAAACCCTTTTTTTGAAAAAAGGATTGGGGGAAAAAAATTTCCCCCCCTTTCCTTTAAATTTTTTTTTTAAAAAATTTTATTAAATCAATTTTGCCATATTCCACTTTAAAATTAAGGAAAAAAAATTTGAAAAAAGGAAAAAAAAAAGGGGGGGGTTTGGGGGACAAATTTTAAAAAAAATTTTTAAAGAAAACCCCCTAGAAAGATTTTGGGCGGGTATGCCTTTTTAAAAATTTAAACCCAAAAAAAGGAGGAATTTTACTTTTTTCCCCTCACGAGATTGAAATGGGAAAAAAATTTTTTAAAAATTAAAAAAAAGTTAATTTTTAATTAATTTTATAGTTTTTTTTTTTTTAAATTTAAATTTTCCAATTTTTTTAAAAAACTTTTTTCAAAAAAAATTTACCCAAAAGAAATTGAAAAATTTAAACAAGGAAACATATAGGTTTTAAATTAAAAACGACTTTTGTTTAAATTGAAAATAAAGAAAAAAAAAATTTTAAAAGGGGGGTTTTTTTTTTAAAACAAATAAAAAATTAAAAGAAAAAAATTTTTGGGGGGAAATTTTTCCCAATTTTTTTTAAAGTCCCCAGAAAAAAACTTTAAAAATACAAAAGCGACTTTTTTATCCTAAACCAAGGGGATTAATTAAAAGTTTTTTTAAAAAAAATTTTTGTGACAAGGAAAGAACCTCACCCCTTTTTTTTAATTAAAACAATTTTTTTTTCCCCCTTTAAAATTCGTCGGGCCCCCCCTTTTTCACAAAAACCCCCGAAAAACGGGGAAACTGCCCCGGGGGGGGGGGGGGGGGAAAAAAAAGGGCTTTTTTGAAAACCCACCCAACCAAACCCCCACCCCAAAAGGTTTTCCCTAAAAAATTTCAAAAAAAGGGGGAAAGCCCGCCTTTCCAGGGAAAATTTTTTAATTTTCAGAGAAAAAACCCCCGTTTGGCGCATTAAAAACCTTTTTTTATCTCCCCTTTAAAAAATTTTTTTTTTTAAAAACGTTTTAAAATTTTTTTTTTGGGAAAAAACCCCCCCCGATTAAACCAATAAAACCCAAGCCCCCCGAAAAAAGGGTCCAAATTTTAAGAAACCGAAGGGGGGGGAAAGGGGGCCGGTTGGGGTTTGGGGGCCCTTTAAAACCTTAAACTTGGAGGATGGGGGGGGGGGAGGGAAAAAACCCGAGATTTGTTTTTTAAAAAAAAATTTTAAAAAAATCTTTTGGGGGAAAAAAATAATTTTAAAAAAAGGGATTAAACACAAAGGAAAAGGGGGTTTTTTTCCAAAAAAAACCCCAAAACTGAAAAGGAAATTTGGCCCATTAAAACGTATAAATGGGGGGGGGGGGCAAAACGGAGTTTTAGGGTTTTTAAAAACAAAAACCAAAAAAGATAAAAAACATCTTTTTTTTTTAATTGTTTTTTTTTTAAAAGGATCTCCCTAATAGTTTTTCCGAATATAAATAAAATTTAAAAAAAAGGAAAAGGGGGCAGTGTTAAAATTGGCCCCTTCCCCAAAGGGGCCAAAACTTTTTAAAAGGGGGGAAAAAAAAAAGGGGGTTCCATCCAACAACCCCCCAAATTTTTAATTTTGGGGGGTTAAACCAATTTTTAAAACTAGGAATTTTTAAAAAGGAAACAAGTTTTTTAGATTACTAAAAAAAAAGAAGAAAAAAGGTTAAAATTTTTTTTAAAAAAAAAAAAGGGAAAAAAAATTTTTATTTTTAAAAAATTTACAAAAAAATTTAAAATTTAAAAATTTTTTTTGTATTTAATTTTAAATATTAAACCCTTTTTGGGGGTTTTTTAAAAATTTTAAAAAAAAAAAAAAATTTTTAAAAAAATTTAGTTTTTATTCAAAATTAAAAGCTAAAAAAAACCCCAAAAAAAAAAAAGGGGAAAAAAAAAGAAATAAAAAAAAAAAAGGCCAAATTTGACCCCCAAAACCCAAATTTTTTTAAATAAAAAAAGAATATTTGGGTTCGTTTGGAAAAAATCCGGGCCCCTAAATTTAAAAAAATAAAAAGGAAAAAAAAGGAATAATTAAAAATTTTAAAAAAGGGGGGGGAAAAAGGGGGGAAGTCGAAAAGGGGGGTTTTAATTAATTTTTAAAAAAAAAAAAAATTTTTTCAAGGTTAACTTTAAAATTTTTTTTTTCTCCCAAAAAGGTTTTGTTTTTTTTTTAATTGGAAATTTTTTTTTTAAAAAAAATTTAAAATTTTTTTTAATTTTTTTTTTTAAAAAATTTGAAAATTTAAATTTAAAAATTTTTTCCAAAAAAAG
The DNA here is from genome assembly GCA_022388445.1 of Zophobas atratus. Taxonomy (NCBI): domain Eukaryota; kingdom Metazoa; phylum Arthropoda; class Insecta; order Coleoptera; family Tenebrionidae; genus Zophobas; species Zophobas atratus. Next base: position 5,560 of record JAKCWB010000288.1, on the reverse strand, counting down.
GTTAATTAAAATTTGATTAAGTTTTTTTTTTTTAAAAATTTTAAAAATAATGTTTTTTTAAAAAAAAAAAAAATTTTTTTTAAAAAAAAAAAAATCCCTTAAAAAAATTTATTTTAAAAAAAAAATTTATTTTCAAAAATTTTTAAAATTTTTTTTAAACACCCTTTTTAAAAAAAAATTGGGGAAAATTAAATTCCCAAAAAAACCCCTTTAAAAAAAAATTTAAAAAAAGGGTTTTTAAAAAAAAAAATTTTTTTTGAATAAAAAAAAGAAAAAAATTTTAAAATGAGGGACTTTTTTCCGGAGAAATTTTAAATTTAAAAGGCTCCCCAAAATCAAAATAAATTTTCCAAAAGGGAAATTTTTTGCAGGACCTTGGTTTCTTTTACCCAAATCCCAAATTTTAATTTTTTCCTTTTGAAATCAATAGAAATAAGTTTCAAATTTTTTTTAACATTTTAAAAAAAAAAAAAAAAATTTATTAAAACCAAAAAAATGGGTTTTAAAAATTTTTTGGGAAATTTTTAAATATTTTTTTTTGTTTTAATTTGGTTTAAATAAAATTTTTGAAGTTGACCTTTCATTTCCCCAAATTTTGTTTTTTCATTTGTTTTTAAACTTTTTTTCCAAAATTTTTTTTGTTTTTTTTTTGGGATTTTAAAAGAAATTTTAAAAGAAAATCGATTTTTACCTTTTTTTAAATTTTCCTTTAAATCGAAAAAAAACTTTTCCTTTATTTTTTTGGGGGTTTTTAAACCAAAACCCCCTTTTTCCCGTCGGTTTTAAATGTTAATTTTTCAAATTAAAAAAATTGTTTTTAAAAATTTTTTTTTTTTTTATAAAATTTTGCCAAAAAAAAAACCCGGGCCCTTTTTGGGAAAATTTAAAAATTTAAAAAAAAAAAAAAAAGGGGGGGCCCCAAACAATTTGTTTTTAAAAAAAAATTTTTGAAAGTAAGTTTTTTTTTGGGAAATTGCTTGGGGCCCATGAGAAAAAATAGAAAAAATTTTTTTTCTTTTTAAAGGGGAATTTTAAAAAAAGTCAAATTTTTCTTTTGGTTAGAAAATTCGGGAAAAAATTTTTTTTTTTAAAAAAGGTTTGTTTTTTTTTTAAAAATGTCACCGAAAAAATTCATTTTTAGGGGTTTTTTAAACCTTTTTTCAGGCAATAAAAAAAATTTTTTTTGGGGAAAGGGCTTTTTTTTGTTTAATTTTTACAAAAAAAATTTTTTAAAAAATCTAATTTTAAAAAAAAAAAAAGGCCAACTTTCAAAACCCTTTCAAAAAGGGGAGAACAAGGGGGTTTTTTAAACCAAACCCCTTTAGGAAAGTTGGAATTTAGGCATAAAAATAAATACCAACCTTTTTGAAAATTTTTAAAATTTGCCCAAAATTTTAAAAAAATTTTTAAATAAAATAATTTTTCCCAAAAACTAATTTAACGGAAAGGGGTTGGGGGGAAAAACGTACCATTCCCCCCTTTATTAAAATAAAAACTAAAAGGCTTGTAAAAAATTTAAATTTTGGGGAGTTAAAAAAAAAAAAGGAAATTTTTAAAAAAATTTTTTTTTGGGAAAAATTTTTTTAAAAATTGAATTTTTTTAAAAATTTATAAAAATTTTTTTAAAAAATTATTAAAATTTTTTAAATTAATCTGTATTTTTTTTTAAATAATAACAAAAAAAATTTTTAATTTTAAAAATTTTTAAAGAAAATATTTTTTTAAAATTAATTTTTTGTCTTTTCAAATTTTTAAAAATAAACCCCAGTAACTATTCCAATTTATATTTTTTCTTTTTTTTTTTAAAAGGGAAAAATTTTTTTAAGCCTGGCGTTTTTTAAAAAAAAATTTGTAAAAAATTTTTTTCCTTTTTCAAAGGGGGTTTTCGAATAAAAAATTTCCCTGGGTTAACAATAAAAAATTTTTCCCCCCAAAATTTTTTTAAAAAATTTTAATTAAATTTTAAAGGAATTTTTAAATTTTTTAGGGGTTTTTTTTTTTTTTAAGCCTTGGGCGTCGAAAGTAAAACCTTGTTCATTGCATTTTGAAACACTTTGTTGTTGCCTTTTTTTTTTTTATAAAAGTTTTTTAAAAGCAAATTTTTGAAATTTAAAAATTTTTACAAAAAAACCTTTTATTTGTTTCTCATTTAAATTTTTACAAAAAAGTTCTTGAAAAAAAAATTTTTGGGAATTGGATTTTTTCCCCCAAAATTTTTTTTTAAAAAAATTTAATTTAAAATTTTTTTGAAACTTTTTTTGGATTTTTAAAGAAAATTAGCCCAAAGGACCCTGGGCCCTTTTCGCTTAAACTAGAAATTTCACAAAAATTTTATTTTTAGTTTTTTTTTTAAATTAAAAACATTTTTTCCCGTTTTTTTTTTAAACATTTAAAATTTATGCAAAATTTTTAGGAAATTTTGGGAAAAATAGAAAGTTTTTTTGGGGAATACTTTTTTAAATTTTCAAAATATTTTTTTTAAATTTTTACTTATTTGTAAAATTTTTGGGGGGGTTTTTTAAAATTTTTTTTTTAAAAAAATAAAAAATGAAAAAAAAAAAAAAAAGGAAAATTAAAAAAATGGAAAAGAAAATCGTAATTTTTGAAAAATAAAAAAGAAAAATGGAAATAAAAAAACAAAAAAAAAAGGAAACCGAAATAAAAACCAAATTTAAAAATGAAAAAAAAAAGGAAACCAAAATTAAAAAAAATTTTTTAAAAATTAAAAAAATTTAAAAAAATGAAAAAGGAAAATCAAATATTAAAAGGGCCCTTTTTGGTAAAAAATAAAAATAAAAAGCTTTTGAAAAAAAAAAAAAAAATTAAATAGGGAAAAATTGAAAAAAAATTAAAAAAGGAAAAACCCCAAAAAAGGGTAAATACCTTTTTTAATAAACCCCAAATGGGAAAAAAATTAAATCTCTTAAAATTTTGCCAATTAAAAAAGGTTTTGATGGGGGTTTTTTTTGGTAAAAAATACATTTTATTTTTAAATTTTTTTTATTTTCTAAAAAAATTTAAAAAATGTAAATTTTTTTTGTTAAAATAAAGTCTTTAAAACCCCCTTTTAAAAAAAATTTTTTTTAACTAACCGCATTTTTTTATTCCCTTGAAAAATGTTATAAAACATAAAAATTGGTGTCCTAAAAAAATTTACAAAAGCCTTAGTTTTTTAAAAAAATTTAAAAAAGATTTAAAACATTATTTTTAATCCAAAAAAAAAAACAAAAATTTCCCCTTGCATTTTAAAAAAAAAATTTTGAATTTTTATTTTTAAAAAATTTTGGGAAAGAAAATAATTTTTTTTTTAATTTTTTTTTTTATTTATTTTTTTTTAAAAACAATTTTTTTTTTGTTTTAAAATTTTTAAAGGGGGAAAAAATTAAAATTTTTTAAAAAATTTTTTTAAAAGTTTTAGGTCAAAAGTTTTTTAAAAAAAATTTCAAAATTTTTTTGATTTTCCCAAAAAAATTTTTTTTTTATTTTTTTTTAATTTTTCAGGAATTTATTTTTTTTATTTTAAAAACCACAGCCTTTTGTTTTGTTTTCAAAAATTTTGGGTTTTATCGAAAATTTTTTTAAAAAAATCAATTTTGCGGGGGGAAATTTCGCAGCTTTAAGTTTTTTTTTCCAAATGGCAAAAAACAAAGTTCTTTTATTATGTACAATTGGTTTTGCATTTGGTTTAATTATATATAAACCATTTTCACTTGTTCTGGAATTTTTTTGGATACATTTTTTCCCCCTTTTTTTCCATTTTTTATTTTGGGAAATTTAAAATTTTTTAAAGTATTTTTGTTTGGGTCATTTCACGTGCACTAAAGGGACCTTTTGACAAAATTTTTAAAATGATTTCTGAAAAAGGGAATTATTTTAAAATAAATAATTGTCCTTTTAACTTTAAACGTTTTTTTATGAGGGTTGGCGTTTTTAATTTGGCTTGGGTTAAAACCGTTCTGGGGAAAAACCCAAATTGGTTCCCCTTTAAACCAAATTTGCTCCTTTCCCGGGTTTATTTTAATGAAGGTAAAAAAGGGCCTTTTAAAAAAATCCAGGGGTTTTCGGCATGTGTTTTAAAAAGCTTATTTTTTATGTTTTGATTTTTCAAAAAAAAAAATTTTATTTAAAAATAAATTTATACAGATTTTCGGAGTCAAAAAATTTTTTTAAAATTTTCATTATAAGTCTAAAGGGAAAAAAAAACACTCAAAAACTTCAGGAAATTTCAAAGCTTAAAAAAATTTGTTTAAATTATTTTTTCAAAAAAGGAAAACGCAGATTTATTGGTTTTTTCAAAAGATTCTATACAGGTTGTTATTGAAGGAAGTACAAAATTAAAAAAGGGGAATTGGTCTTGAAATTTTGGGGTGCTAAAAAAATTAAAAAAAATTTAGGGAAAAAATGTTTCCTTTTGAGATAAAAATGATTAAAAATTTTTGTCCAAATTCATTTTTGCTATGATAAAAATTTCTTTCTTTTCTAAGAACATTTTGTTTTTGACAAAAATTTTATTGTTACAAATTGCTAGGGGTTTTTCTAAATAAAAATTTGTTTTACCTATTTTTCCTTAGTAGGGCTAAAAGGTTGGGTAAGGGGTTAATTTTCCCCCTTAAAAATTTTGATTAAAACAAAAAAAAGTTTTTTTAGAATTTTGGGGCTTCCCGAAGAACTGTTTAATTTTGTTTTAATTTTCCTTTCAAAAACCCCCTTTATAAGAAAAATTGGGGGGGATTGGGCCCAAAAGTTTTACGTTTAAACTGGCCCCGTTTTAAAATTTTACCTTCCCTAAATTTGGTTTTAAAATTACGCCCAAAAACTTTTTGCCCCCCCTTAAATATAAAAATTAAAAATTATACACACCCAAATATACAGTTTTTTGTAAATCTTTTAAAAGAAAATAAACTAATTATTTAACTAAAATTTTATGCAGTTTTAAAAATTTTTTAATTTTAATTTTTTTAAAAAAAAATAAAAAATACATGAATTTTGGGGAGAAGAAAAGTTCCACAAATTTTTAAATAATTTAAACCCGTTTTTCTAATTATTTACGGGCATATAACTTTTTATTTTGACAGTTTTTTTACTTTTTTAATGTTTTTAAGTTATAAAAAAATTTTGTGGGGAAAATTTCTTTTGATGAAAAAAAAAAAATTTTTATTTATTTAAATTTCTAAACTATCGATAATTATCTTGAGCTTTTTGGTGACCATATTTTTTTAGCATTTTTTTGTCTAAAATTGAAAGTTAAAAAAAGTTTGCATGTTTGAGTTTTCCAAAACCCCTTTCCCCCGTTTGTTTCCACCCCCCTTACCTGTTGGGTTTGGGAAAGGGGGTTGGAAAAGGGGCGGCCCACACCCACCCCGCCCAAACCCCAGCTGCCCCCATTCAGGCCCCCCATTTGGCCCGTTTTAAAACAAGTGTTCTGAGAGGAAAATTATAGACAAACGAAATTGTTAAATTGCGCTTTATATATTAAAACTTGTGAAGGCACAACCCTACCAAATGTTTAAAAGGTTTTGTCAAATTTTTTTTTGAATTTTTTTTAAATATAGTTGTTTAA
>JAKCWB010000287.1:0-14712 GCA_022388445.1 Zophobas atratus | reverse complement strand
CGGGCTTTGCTTAAGTGTTTTGGTGGCCAAAAAACCATCAAAAACGTTGAAAAAGTTCAAATTAAAAAATCGACAAAAAACATTTTCTAGCTAAAATTTATGGTTTCGTTGATTTCCGAGCCCGTAGGGTATCTGATTGGCTTAAAAGTACAAGAAAACACTTCAAAAGTGACGTTTCTGAAGAATTTTAACAGTTTTGTACAAAAAAAACACTTCAAAAGGGGACGTTTCTAAAGGGAATTTTAAACAGTTTTTTGTATTTGAACCCCAAAATGCATTAAAATTGACCTAAAGTCTTTTTTTCCTTTTCTGGTCAAATTTCTGCATGTTTAAGTGAATTTGGGGGTCAAAACCATAAAAAAAAAAACGTTAAAATATATTTAAAATTTCCCAATAAAAATCGCCCCAAAAATTACAGTTTTCTAGCTAAAATTTGGGGGTTTTTCGTTGCATTTCCCGAGCCCGTAGGGTTTGTTTGGCTTAAAAGTAAAAGGGAAAAACCTTTAAAAGGGTGACGTTTTGAAAAATTTTTTAACGGGGTTTTTTGTATCTACAAAAACGCCAGAAGAAAAAATTGACCCAAAAGTCCCCTTTTTTCCTATTCTGAGTCGATTCTGCTGTTTTAAAGTGTGTTTGGTGGCTCAAAAAACCAAAAAAAAAAAACGTTGAAAATTTTAGTTAAAAATTCAAAAAAAATGGGCCCAAAAATCCCGTTTTTTTAGCAAAAAAATTTGAGGGGTTTTCGTTGCACTTTCCGAGCCCTTTGGGTATTTTGATTGGTTTTAAAAAAAGTAAAAGAAAACCCACTTCGAGTGACGTTTCGGGAAAAAATTTTAACATTTTTTCTTGTATCTACAAACGCCGAATGCTTTAAAATTTGCCCTTTAAACGTCTTTTTTCCCTATTCTGATTTCGATTTGCACCCTTTAAGTGTGTTTGGTGGCTCAAAACCCATAAAAAAAACTTTGGGAAATATATTTCAAATTAAATTAAAAATCGCCCAAAAATACAGGTTTTGGGCAAAAATTTGTGGTTTCGTTGTTTTTTTTTTTTTTTCCCCCCGGGGGGGGGGCCCCCCCTTTTTGGGTACTGTTTTGGTTTTTAAAAAGTAAAAGGGAAAAACACTTAAAATGACGTTTTGAAAAATTTTTAAAAAGTTTTCTTGTATCTACGAACGCCAAAATGCTTTTAAAATTGGGCCCCCTAAACGTTCCTTTTCCTATTCTGAGTCGATTCGCAGTTTTTAAGTGTTTTTGGTGGCTCAGAACCATCAAAAAAACGTTGAAATATAGTTAAAATTTCCCAATAAAAATCGACAAAAATACAGTTTCTAGTTTAAAAAATTTGAGGGTTTTCTTGCACTTTCCGACCCGGTTTAGGGTATCTGTTGGCTTAAAAATTTAAAAGGGAAAAAAACTTAAAAATTTTGGCGTTTCTAAAGGGGAATTTTTAAAACGTTTTTTGTATTTACGAACGCCGGAATGTTAAAAAATTGACCAAAAGTCTCCTTTTCCTATTCTGAGGTCGTTTTGCATGCTTTTAGGGGTGTTTGGTGGCTCAGAACCATCAAAAAAACGTTAAAAAAATATTTTAAAAATTAAATAAAAATCGAAAAAAAATTACAGTTTCTAGCAAAAATTTTGATGGTTTCGTTGCATTTCCCGACCCCCGTAGGGTTTTCGGGTTTGGGTTAAAAAAAGTAAAAGAAAACATTTAAAAAAGTGACTTTTCTGAAAAATTTTAAAACAGTTTTCTTGTATCTACGAACGCCACAAAATTGCAAAAAATTTGGGACCTAAATTTCCCCTTTTTTTTCCTTTTTTTTATTCTGAGTGATTCTGCATGTTTTTTTAAGTTTTTGTTTTGGGGGCTCAAAACCATAAAAAACGTTAAAATTTTTAGAAAAAAAATTCAAAAAAAATCGAAAAAAAAATAAGTTTCTAGCTAAAATTTGGGTTTGGGTTGAAATTTTTCCGACCCCGTAGGGAATCTGAATTTGGGCTTAAAAGTAAAAGGGAAAACACTTAAAAAGTGACGTTTCTGAATTTTTTAAAAGTTTTCTTGTATTTAGGGAACGCCAAAAAATTGCAAAAATTAAAATTGCCCAAAAAATTTCCTTTTTTCCCATTCTGAGTCGATTCTGCATGTTTTAAGTGGGTTTTGGTGGTCAAAAACCATCAAAAAACGTTGAAAATTTTTTCAAATTAAAATAAAAATCGACAAAAAAATACAGTTTTAGCAAAAATTTGATGGTTTCTTTTGATTTTCCCGACCCCGTGGGTATTGATTGGCTTTTAAAAGTACAAGAAAACACTTCGGGAAGGGGATTTTCCCCTTTGAAAAATTTTTTTTAAACCAGTTTTTTTGGTATCTAGAACGCCAAAATGCTTTAAAATTGCCCCTAAATTTCCCCTTTTTTCCTATTTGAGTGTTTTCTGCTTTCCCTTTTAAGTGTTTTTTGGGGGCCCTCAAAACCATAAAAAAAAAAGTTGTTTATATAGTTAAAATTCAAAAAAAATCGAAAAAAAATAAAAGTTTCTAGAAAAAATTTGAGGGTTTTCTTTTTGCACTTTCCGACCCCGTGGGGGTTTGTTTGGTTTTTAAAAGTACAAAAAAAAAAATTAAAAATTTGACGTTTCTGAAAAAAATTTTAAAACAGTTTTCTTGAAATTTACAAACGCCAGAAAAATAAAAAATTGACCAAAAACTTTCCCCTTTTTCCTATTTGAGCCCGATTTTTGCATGTTTTTAAGGGGGTTTGGGTTTGGCTAAAAACCATAAAAAAACGTTGAAATATGTTCAAATTCAAAAAAAAATCGCCCAAAAATTTTACAGTTTCTGCAAAAAATTTGAGGGGTTTCGTTGCATTTTCCCGGGCCCGTAGGGTACCCTGTTTGGCTTAAAAGTACAAAAAAAACATTAAAAGGGGACTTTTTTCTAAAGAATTTTAACAGTTTTCTTGAAATCACGAACGCCAGAAGCAAAAATTTGCCCTTTAAACGTCTCCTTTTCCTTTTCTGAGTCGATTCGGGAAAGTTTTTTAAGTGTTTTTTTGGTTTGGTCAAAAACCATAAAAAATCGTTAAAATATAAAATTAAAAATTTAAAATACTTTTATTGAACCCAAAAAAAAAAAAAAGATCCAAAAGGAACAAAAAAAAAAGTTTAAAACGGGATTTTTAATTTTCCCCTCCCAAGAAATTTCTAAAAAATTTTGGGTTTTTTACAATAAAAAATATAAAAAAGAATCCATTAAAATTTTTAAAAATACATTAAAATAGTTTCAAGTAAAACAAGTTGGGTTGCGACCCCCTGCCACCAGTTTCTTAAAAGTTATCTTTTTTACTGTGTGGATACTCCCACGGTTCGGTCCCTTTTATCAAAAATTTTTTAAATAAATAATAAATAAAAAAAGGGTTTTAAATTGACCAAAACCGGGGGGTTACCCCCAATTTAATAAATAAAATTACTTAAATTCCCTTAATAAGGAAAATTTAAACGTTAAACTTGATATAAAAAGAAGTAAAAATTAGATAATTAGTAAATCTTATGTTTTAATTTCGTATAACAAAAAAATTAAATTTAAAATAAGACAGAAAAAAGAAAGGAAAAAAAAAAAAAAAAAAAAAAAATTAAAAAAAAAAAAAAAAAAAAAAATAAAAAAAAAAAAAAACAAAAAAAAATTTAATAATAATAATTCAGTCCTATTGACAAGCCTATTCAGGAAAAAGATCCCTAACCAAAATTTTTAATTTTTTTTTTTTATCGTTTAATTTACAACAAAAAACTTTCAATTTTGGGGTTTTGCAAAATATTTACTATTCGAAAAATATTGTGGTTTGGGGAAAAATACATCAAAATATTGGTTCTAGGTGTAGGTAGAAAAAGGGGTTATTTTTAGACCTAACCCTGAATTTTGAACAATTAAAATTAAACAGGTCACCCAGAGGGGAAACAATTGTTTTCCCAAAATTGATAGTCTTGCCCAAAAAAAGAACAAATATTGTATCCTTACACGGGGGAATAAAGCTGGGGTTTGGAGAATGTCTGAAGGGATGTTCTTGAGTGGTGCCTTTTGGGTTTGGGGAAAGTTCGGGTTGACCTTGAAATGAAAATTTTTTTAAAAAATCGACGCGGGAACATTTTTTATATCATGGATTTTCTTAGTATAATGCGGATCCCACACAATAGCAGCATATTTAGTTTGGGCTTCTGACTAATGAATAATAAAGTGCTTTTTTATAGCTTCATTGTTAATATACTACTGTTTCTTAGGGATAAAAACCTAGAATTTTAAACACATCTGATTTAGGGTATCAATATGCTCTGAAAAATTTTTAATTTTCCGTCAAATACAACCCCAAAAACCCTTTAAACATGTGTTTGTGCGCAATAAAAAAAACATTGTTGACGTTTTTTAATTTAATTCTATAATTTGTTTTGTTTAAGCAAAAAAGACAAAAAGTAACATTTTTTATTTTTAAGAGGGGACATTTAATTTTACCCCAATTAAAAAAATTTTTATTAAGGTCAGATTGAAGTTTAAGAAATTTTTGATGAAAGTGCCCGGGGTAAAAATTTTGGTCATGGGTTTAAAAAGGGGCCCCGAAGATTTGAGGTCCTTTACATGTGGGTTTTTTAAAAATATTGAACGGGAAAGGGTCCAACGCCCCAAAACCCGGTGGTACCCCCGGGAGGTAATTTAAAAATTTAGTGGGAACAAAAATTAAAAGATTCAACAAAAAGTGATTGCCACTTTAAGGGAAGCTCCAAAAAAATGTACATAGTTCTACTGAAAAACCAAAACCCCAGCGAGTTTTCGAATTAAAATGGTATGATCAAGTCGTCGAATTTCTTTTTGAGAAAAAACGAAAATTTAAAATCAGGGGCGGATACGATTGTTCCCAAGTTATTTGGTTAGAAGTTGCGTAATAGTCAAAAAGTTGGTAAAATGTGGGCCGTCCTTGAACAAAAACCCTGTGAATTTTCCCCCCCTTTTAAAATTTTTACATTTTGTTCCCTTAAAACCCTCAATTTTTGGTTTAAATCAAAAACTTTGGGAAAAGTTATTTAGAATGGAGATTTTGGGCGAAGTTTTTGATAAGTGCCGATTACCGGGCCCTTTGGGAAAAAGGGAAAAATTTTTGGGTACCTTCATCCCAACGGGGGGAAATTAAAAAAAAGAAACAAAGGGGCTAAAAATTTAAAAAAAAATGTTAGCGGTTTTGTAAATACGGGGGGGCAGTTTTTATAAAAAAAATTTTGGAATTAAATTTGGGGGCCCTTTGTAAAAAAGGGTTTTTTAAATTTTTTAAATTTTTCGAACAAAAATTCTCAGGGTAGTACCGACGTTAAAAATTTTGGAAAAAAAATTAGGCAGTGTAATGTCGGGGAAAATCATTATTGTTGACAAATAAAATACAGAAAATAAAGTATTTTGCCAAAAAAGGGGTTAACTTAAAAATCAACCCTTCGTAATTAAAAATTTATCATTGGGGAAAGTCTTTTTAGCGGAAAAACCCAAACTTTTCTTTTTTTAAAAATTTTACGAAATTTTCCAAAAATTTTTTTGGGGTCGCTTAAATTTTTTTTGCCCAGCGGAGGATACAAACTGCCTTTTTGGGGGAAAATTTTTTCCTGCTTCAAAGACTCTCCCTTGGCCGTTAAAAAATTCATCACGAAAAAAAAAATTTTTTTTTTTTTGGTTTTTTTTTTTTTTTTTCCCGATTTTTCGTTTCTTTTCCAAAAAATTTTTTTTTTTTGATTAAACCCAATAAAAATTTTTGGGGAAAACCCCACAGGGTACGATGAACGGTTGAAAATTTCTTTTGGGGACAAAAACTTGGGGATGATAGAATATACACAATATGAAGGTGTGCGGCGAATTAATATTTGTTGTGCTGAAACAAAAAATTCCCGTTAATTTTTGAAGTGCAATTTTTAAGGCCAGGAAAAATTTTCCCTTTCGGAAAATTAAAACGTTCTTCAAAAAACCGGAATAAAATCCCGGGGGGGTTTTTTTCCTCTAAAAAACTAATTATCCAAGTGAGAGCAGGATGGGATGCGGGTTTGGGCACTTGAAAATCTGTTTCCCGAGAGATAGTGGATGTGTATTAATATTTCGAAGGGTCGGCGGTTTTTTGTTTAAATTTTTGTACGTTGTTATACTGAGACAGAGAAAAAAATGAAGAAAGTCTAACAAGTTTTTACGGGGGAAAGGGAACTACTGGTTTGAAGCACCAATTCTTTAAGGGCGGCAAATTAAAAACTCCAAAAATTTTAAAATGTTTAAACGTTGTGTAAGTATGAAGTTCACATAGACCCTCCAAAAAAATAGAAAAAAATTTTTTTTGGGGGGGTTAAAGTATGTGGATATATATCAAAAAATTTAAAAAATACCAAAAGTTATGATGAATTATTTTGACACCGAAATATATCAAAAAGAAGGGGAAAGGGGGGGGACGAAAAAACTAGCCCGGGGTGAAATCAAGACGTTCGAGTGAAATTTACGAATTAGTTCCCAATTTAACACCCCCCCCTTGATAAATTTAAAAAATCAAATTTTTGTCTGGGCTGAAAAAATTTATAATATTCGGCATAATTTTAAAACAGAAATTTCTGAAAACTAGCCATTTTCAGTTTAAAAAAGATTAATCATAAAAGTTTCAGAAAAATTTAGGTTTAAAAGAATCAGCTTACCTCTTTTAATGCGAAAAATTTTGGTAATTTAAAAAATTTTAAAAAATTCGAAAATTTAAAAAGCATTGGAGGTGAAAGAGTCGTTTAAATATATCTTGTGGGGGAGGGCGACCTTGATTTTAAAAAAAAACTTTGCTTTGTGTTCGGGTTACTAAATTTTCTTTTTATGGCCCAAAAAAAATTTTTTTTTAAAAATTTTTAAGTAAACTAGTTTATGTGAGAGCACTTTCTGAGTTCGAAGGCAGCGATGAGCAAAAATGTATATCCCGGGGTTTGGACGATTCGTAGATTTAAAAAGTTCTTACATTTTCCCAATTTTCTTTCATCTGTAAAAAAACATTCCCCTTTTTAGGGGAAACTTGTTTTGTAATAATTTAGGTAGGGGAAAAAAAAAGGGAAAATTTAAAACTGGAAATCGGGGGGTTCGGCACATAGCCATAAAATCTATTGACCTAAAATATCTGTTGTGGGTCATCGATCGCAAAATGATTTTCTGTCGAAGAAAATTTCTGGACGGGGGGTATTTTAAAACTTTAGAACAAAAATTTCTGAAATGGACAAAGCGTTTGTTCAGTTGTAAATGAGCCAATTTGGTGGGCTTAAAATGGTGTGATGTGTGAGGGAAAAAAGGGCCCCGTGGACAAAAAAAATCTTGTGCAATAATTTTTTTTACCCTTTTGCAAAAAGTTTTTTCTGCGCCATAGAAAGGCAAGGGCCCTAGGGGCAACGTCAGCATAAAATTTTAAATGGGGGTAATATAGTGCATCGACAAGAGTTTTTTTTTTGTATTGTGTTTTTGAAAAATTCAAAGAAAGGAGATTTGTTTCAAGGAGGGGAAAAAGTTTTTCTGCAAATGGGAAATCAAATGATCAACAAATTTTTTGTTGCGGTTTAAGGGTTACACCCAAAACTTTTTACAGGGGCATTTTTCGGTTTGAGCCTTTTTCCAAAAAATTACTACAGAGACAAGATCTCTGGACTGGTTCAAATTGGCAACAGTTTCCAAAAACTATAGTTTTCCCCATTTCGCAAAAAATTTAAACCCCGGCATTTTTCTTGACACCCCAAAAAAGGGGTTTTTTTTCAAAACCAGGTTGATAAGGGGGGACGGGCATAAAAGCAGAATCAGGGAAAAAAAGTGTAATAAATTTTTTTATATCATCCGATACTATGAATAGAAAAGGATTTTACTACAAATTGGGTTAAAACTGCAGTGGGAAAAGGAAAAAAAAAAAAGGGCCCCGATTGAGCCCTTTAGGAACGCCCGGAACGATCAAGAGGGAAAAAGAGAAAAAAAAAAAAAAAAAAAAATTAATTTTTTTTTTTTTATAATGGGAAAAATTTGGGAACGATTGTGCAAATTTGTTTTGCATTTAACCATGGATTTTCCCTTTCAACACCCTTTGCACGCCAGTTTAATGAAAATAGATCTATGTCCAAACTGTCGAAAAATTTTTTAATATTAAAAAGGGAAGAGATGTTTTGTGACCATTATCAAAACCCTTTAAATTCAAAATTTTTAGGGGAAGCAGAAGGTAGATGTATTTAATTTTTTCGAAAAAACCGATTTTAAATTAGGTATAATGCCCAAAATCATTTTAAATGTCCTTCATTTGTTTCCCAAGGAAAAAAACCCATTCAGCAATTTAAAGGGTTTTTACAAGGACTGATGGGTTTTCCAAAAATTTAAGGATTTGGGGGCAGATTTTTTAGGGGAAATTTGGGGGGTTTCAACAGAAAGAAGCCACAAATTTGGAACAATTCCTTGTTTTGAACGAGAAATTGATTAAAATTTCGTTAATGGAGCAGAATCCAGTCTAAAAAATAATTTGTAGCATCTTCCCTGATATTTCATCCAAAACCCGGCCCCCAATTTTTGGGTTTTAAATTTATTAATTACTTGAATAATGGTTTGTTATCAAAAGGCTTTTACTTAAAAAAGTTGAGGGCGAAAATGAACCAGACAAAAAAGAAAACTTTTTTAGTTAGGGCGGAGTTAGGTTAAAAGGGGGAAAAATTGAAAGGGAAAATGTTTATTAAATTTCCCCCCATCAGTTAAGTCAAAAGGGAAGTTTACTGTTTTACCAACAATACCCAAAAATTTTATTTCCCCCCAAAATATTTTTATTATTATTCCCATTTTTTTGAATTTGTAATGGAAAAAATGCCTTCTTTTCATTGGGGGGGGTTTTTAAAAAAATTTTTTCAGTATTATAATAGTTTTTTTCCCAAAAAAAAAATGGGCAGAAAATTATTTTTGGGGTTAAATTTTGGTATTTTGTTTGCGAAAAACCATGCTTTTTCACTTTGTTTTCGGGATTAAGTCAAGTTTTTTCCAAAAGGAAACCCAAAGGGTTTTTTTTTTGGAAAATTTTTTACTGTTTGCCGGGGCAAAATTTTTTTTTTTTTTTGGGATTAAAAAAAAAAAGGAAATTTATTCATTTTTAACCCTTCGATTTTTGATTTCAAAAACAGGTAACGTGTATACTTTAAATTTAGTTTTAATAGTGGATTTGGGATCTTATTAAAGAATTCAAGGGTTTTAAATTTTTGAAAGAGCGGGCGATTCTTTGAAAAAAGGTTTTTTGTTTTTTCCCCTATATAAAAATTTAAATTGGCAAATAAAGCGTTGTGATTTCCCCCAATACAAAAATTTAAAATACCCTTTAGTTTAAACAGGGGTATATTTATAACAAATTTAGGTTCTAGCAGGGTTTCGCTATGAATGGTTATCTTGTTGGAGAATTAATTAAATTTAAAAGATCCCTAAATGGTTTGTTGTTTTGAAAGTAAAAAATTTTTCTGGCGTAGTTGGAAATCAACAAAACAAAGATTTTGTCACCCCGGGAATAAGTAGTGAGGGAAAAATTTTGATTTCTGAAAAAAAATTAAAAAAAAATTTTCTAAACCCGGAAAAAACATGGGGTAATTTATTAAAATTTTAGTTTTTAAATTAATAAAAATCGACAAAAATTTCAGTTTCTAGCTAAAAAATTTTAAAGGGTTTTGTTGCAATTTTCCCAGCCCGGTTTTGGGGATCTGATTGGCTTTTAAAAATACAAGAAAAAAACTTCAAAAAAGGGCGTTTTTGAAGAATTTTAACCCCCTTTTTCTGTATCTACGAACGCCAGAAGCATAAAATTGACCTAAACGTCTCCTTTCTATTCTGAGCGATTCTGCATGCTTTAAGTGTGTTTGGTGCTCAGAACCATCAAAAAACGTTGAAATATTAGTTCAAATTCAATAAAAATCGACAAAAATACAGTTTCTAGCTAAAAATTTGATGGTTTCGTTGCACTTTCCGAGCCCGTAGGGTATCTGATTGGCTTAAAAGTACAAGAAAACACTTCAAAAGTGACGTTTCTGAAGAATTTTAACAGTTTTCTTGTATCTACGAACGCCAGAATGCATAAAATTGACCTAAACGTCTCCTTTTCCTATTCTGAGTCGATTCTGCATGCTTTAAGTGTGTTTGGTGGCTCAGAACCATCAAAAAACGTTGAAATATAGTTCAAATTCAATAAAAATCGACAAAAATACAGTTTCTAGCTAAAATTTGATGGTTTCGTTGCACTTTCCGAGCCCGTAGGGTATCTGATTGGCTTAAAAGTACAAGAAAACACTTCAAAAGTGACGTTTCTGAAGAATTTTAACAGTTTTCTTGTATCTACGAACGCCAGAATGCATAAAATTGACCTAAACGTCTCCTTTTCTATTCTGAGTCGATTCTGCATGCTTTAAGTGTGTTTGGTGGCTCAGAAACCATCAAAAAACGTTGAAATATAGTTCAAATTTCAATAAAAATCGACAAAAATACAGTTTTAGCTAAAATTTGATGGTTTCGTTGCACTTTCCGAGCCCGTAGGGTATCTGATTGGCTTAAAAGTACAAGAAAACACTTCAAAAGTGAGTTTCTGAAAAATTTTTAAACAGTTTTCTTGTATCTACGAACGCCAGAATGCATA
Organism: Zophobas atratus; assembly: GCA_022388445.1. Classification (NCBI taxonomy): domain Eukaryota; kingdom Metazoa; phylum Arthropoda; class Insecta; order Coleoptera; family Tenebrionidae; genus Zophobas; species Zophobas atratus. The sequence goes on along the minus strand of JAKCWB010000287.1, from coordinate 4,049 downwards.
AAATTGACCTAACGTCTCCTTTTCCTATTCTGAGTCGTTCTGCATGCTTTAAGTGTGTTTGGTGGCTCAGAACCATCAAAAACGTTGAAATATAGTTCAAATTCAATAAAAATCGACAAAAATACAGTTTCTAGCTAAAATTTGATGGTTTCGTTGCACTTTCCGAGCCCGTAGGGTATCAAGCAAGAAAACACTTCAAAGTGACTTTTTTCTGAAAAATTTTTTAACATTTTTCTTGTATCTCGAACGCCAGAATGCTAAAATTGCCCTAAACGTCTCCTTTTCCTTTTTCTGATCGATTCTGCATCCCTTTAAGTGTTTTTGGTGGCTCAAAACCTCAAAAACGTTGAAATATAGTTCAAATTCAATAAAAACGACAAAAAACATTTTTTCTAGCTAAAATTTAGGGTTTCGTTGCACTTTCCGAGCCCGAGGGTATTGTTTGGGCTTAAAAGTACAAAAAACATTTCAAAATACTTTTTCTGAAAAATTTTAACAGTTTTTTTTGTATCACGAACGCCAGAATCCCAAAAATTGCCCTAAACGTCCCCTTTTCCTATTCTGAGTCTTCGCATGTTTTAAAGGTTTTTGTGGCTCGAACCAAAAAAAACGTTGAAATATAGTTAAAATTTCATAAAAATCGACAAAAAAACAGTTTTTTAGCAAAATTTAGGGTTTTTCGTTGCACTTTCCGACCCTGGGGTATCGTGGTTTAAAAGTCAAGAAAACACTTAAAAAAAGTGACTTTTCTGAAGAATTTTAACAGTTTTCTTGTACCCTACGAACGCCAGAATGCATAAAATTGACCTAAACGTCCCCTTTTCCTTTTCTGAATCGTTTTGGGCATGCTTTAAGGGTTTTTGGTGGCTCAGAACCACAAAAAACGTTGAAATATAGTTCAAATTCAAAAAAATCGACAAAAAAAAAAACGTTTCTAGCTAAAATTTGAGGGTTTCGTTGCACTTTCCGAGCCCGTGGGGTATCTGATTGGCAAAAAGTACAAAAAACATTTCAAAAGTGATTTTTTTCTGAAAAATTTTTTAACATTTTTTTCTTTTTTAAAACGAACCCAAAATCAAAAATTGACCAAAACGCCCCTTTTTCCCCCATTCTGAGTGATTCTGCATGCTTAAGTGTGTTTGTGGCCAGAACCATAAAAAAACTTGAAATATATTTTCAAATTCAAAAAAATGGGGGCAAAATACGTTTCTAGCTAAAATTTGAGGGTTTTTTCGTTGCATTTTCCGAGCCCGGGGAATCTGATTGGTTTAAAAGACAAGAAAACCTTCAAAATGACTTTCTGAAAAATTTTAAAAACAGTTTTTTTGTATCTACAACGCCAGAATGCATAAAATTGCCCTAAACTCCCCTTTTTTCCTATTCTGAGTCGTTCGCATGCTTTAAGTTGTTTTGGGGGGCCAAACCACAAAAAACTTGAAATTAATTAAAAATTCAAAAAAAAATCGAAAAAAATACAGTTTCTAGCTAAATTTGATGGTTTGGGGTTCACTTTCCGACCCCTTTGGGTACTGTTGGGTTTTAAAAGTACAAAAAAACACTCAAAATGCGTTTCTGAAGAATTTAACAGTTTTCTTTATCTACGAACGCCAAATGAAAAAATTTACCTAAACGTCTTTTTTCCCTATTCTGAGTATTCTGCAGTTTTTAAGTGTGTTTTTTGGCCAGAACCAAAAAAAAACGTTAAATATATTTTAAAATTTTTTCAATAAAAATCAAAAAAAATACAGTTTCTAGCAAAAATTTTATGGTTTTTCGTTGCATTTTCCCCCGACCCGTGGGGTACTGATTGGCTTAAAAGTCAAAAAAAACACTTCAAAAGTGACGTTCTGAAGAATTTTAACATTTCTTGTATCTACAACCCCCGAATCAAAAAAATTGACCTAAACGTCTCCTTTTTCTATTCTGAGCGATTCTGCTGCTTTAAGGGTGTGTTTGGTGGCTCAAACCTAAAAAAAATTTTAAATTAGTTAAAATTTCAAAAAAAAACAAAAAAATACTTTTCAGCAAAATTTGATGGTTTCGTTGCACTTTCCGAGCCCGTAGGGATCTGATTGGCTTAAAAGTACAAGAAAACCTTAAAAGTGACTTTTTCAAAGAATTTTAACAGTTTTTCTTGTATCAAAACAACGCCAAAAAAGCAAAAAATTGCCCAAAACCTCCTTTTCCATTCTGAGCGTTTCTGCAGCTTTAAGTGTGTTTGGTGCTCAAAAACCTAAAAAAACGTTAAAATAGTTCAAATTAAATAAAATCGAAAAAAAAACATTTCTAGTAAAATTTGATTTTCTTTTGCACTTTCCGAGCCGAAAAAAAAAAAAAAAAAAAAAAAAAAAAAAAAAAAAAAAAAAAAAAAAAAAAAAAAAAAAAAAAAAAAAAAAAAAAAAAAAAAAAAAAAAAAAAAAAAAAAAAAAAAAAAAAAAAAAAAAAAAAAAAAAAAAAAAAAAAAAAAAAAAAAAAAAAAAAAAAAAAAAAAAAAAAAAAAAAAAAAAAAAAAAAAAAAAAAAAAAAAAAAAAAAAAAAAAAAAAAAAAAAAAAAAAAAAAAAAAAAAAAAAAAAAAAAAAAAAAAAAAAAAAAAAAAAAAAAAAAAAAAAAAAAAAAAAAAAAAAAAAAAAAAAAAAAAAAAAAAAAAAAAAAAAAAAAAAAAAATTTTTTTTTTTTTTTTTTTTTTTTTTTTTTTTTTTTTTTTTTTTTTTTTTTTTTTTTTTTTTTTTTTTTTTTTTTTTTTTTTTTTTTTTTTTTTTTTTTTTTTTTTTTTTTTTTTTTTTTTTTTTTTTTTTTTTTTTTTTTTTTTTTTTTTTTTTTTTTTTTTTTTTTTTTTTTTTTTTTTTTTTTTTTTTTTTTTTTTTTTTTTTTTTTTTTTTTTTTTTTTTTTTTTTTTTTTTTTTTTTTTTTTTTTTTTTTTTTTTTTTTTTTTTTTTTTTTTTTTTTTTTTTTTTTTTTTTTTTTTTTTTTTTTTTTTTTTTTATCTACGAACGCCAGAATGCAAAAATTTTAAACCTAAACGTCTCCTTTCCTTTTCTGAGTCGTTTTCTGCATGTTTTTAATGTGTTTGGGGGCTCAGAACCATCAAAAAACGTTGAAATATAGTTCAAATTCAATAAAAATGACAAAAATACAGTTTCTAGTAAAATTTGATGGTTTCGTTGCCTTTTCCACCCCCGTGGGTATCTGATTGGCTTAAAGTACAAGAAAAACTTCAAAAAGTGACTTTTTCTAAAAGAATTTAACATTTTCTTGTACTTACAACGCCAGAATGTAAAATTGACCAAAACGCTTTTCCTATTCTGAGTCGATTCGCATTTTTTAAAGGGTTTTTTTGGGGTGGCTCAGAACCATCAAAAAACGTTGAAATATAGTTCAAATTAAATAAAATCGAAAAAAATACAGTTTCTAGCTAAATTTTAGGGTTTCGTTGCATTTTTCCGAGCCCGTGGGTATTGATTGGTTTAAAAAGTACAAGAAAAACTTCAAAAGTGACGTTTTTCTAAAGAATTTTTAACAGTTTTTTGTACCCTCGAACGCCAGAATGCAAAAAAATTTGACCTAAACGCCCCTTTTCCCTATTCTGAGTCGATTCTGCATGCTTTAAGTGTGTTTGGTGGCTCGAACCATCAAAAAATTTGAAATAAGTTCAAATTCAAAAAAATCGAAAAAAAAATACAGTTTTAGCTAAAATTTGAGGTTTTCGTTGCACTTTCCGGGCCCTTTGGGTATCTGTTTGGCTTAAAATACAAGAAAACACTTCAAAAGTGACTTTTCGAAGAATTTTAACATTTTTTTGATCTACAAACGCCAGAATGCATAAAATTTGACCAAAATCCCCTTTTCCTATTCTGATCGATTCTGCATGTTTTAAAGTGTGTTTGGTGGCTAGAACCACAAAAAAAAACTTTGAAATATATTTAAAATTTCAATAAAAATCGACAAAAATCCAGTTTCTAGTAAAATTGATGTTTCGTTCATTTTCCCCGAGCCCGGGGGGTATTGATTGGCTTAAAAGTCAAGAAAACACTTCAAAAGGACTTTCTGA
>JAKCWB010000286.1:0-14747 GCA_022388445.1 Zophobas atratus | reverse complement strand
ATTTTAATTTTTTTTTTTTATCAAATAAATTTTTTTCCAAAAATTAAATTTTATCAAAATTTAAAAAATTTTAAAGGGCATAAAATTTTTTAAGGGAATCCTGTTTTAATTTTTTGAAAAACGTAAAATGCCAATCTATTTTTTTTTAAAAAATTATATTTTCGAATTTGAGCCGTTTCCCGCAAAAATTTTTTAAAAATGGTTTTACAAGTGTAAAGCTTCCTTAAAATTTTTTTAAATTATAAAGCTTCAATTAAATTTTTTCAAAAATTTGAATTGGGTTAAAAAAAACCAAAAATAAATCCCTCAAATAAAAAAAGAAACTTTAAGAAAAATTTCAAATAACCCTCAAGTAACAAGGAAATTTAAACATTTTTAAATTTGTTTTAAAATTTAAAACCTTTTGTAAATTTTTTCTGATTTTTTCCTGTCAAAAAATTTTTTAAGCAAAAAAAAGATCCAGCGTAGTAAAGTGAATTTGGGTTTAAAATTTTCAAAATTCAAACCAATTTTGAGGTTTTTTTAGTTTCCATACATAATAATTTTTTAATTTAAAATTATTAAAAAATTTTCAAATTTATCTAAATTAAATCTAAAAATTTTAAAAATTCTTAACAAAAATTTAAAAAAAAAAAAAAAACCCCCCTTGGGTTTAAAAATAAAATTTATAAATAAAGGACTAACATTTGGCTTTTTGGAATTAATACCCCGGGAAAATTTAATTGGGGAAAACAATAAAAGGGAAAATTTTTGTTGGATTTCCATATAAATTGTATTTTTTAATTAAATGTTTTATCCTTAGAAAATTTTCGAAACAAAATTAAAAAACTTTTTAAAAATTTAAAAATATTTAAATATTATTTTTAAAATTTACTTTTAGAGATATAATAAGATTAAAAAAAATATAAAAAAATTTTCAAATTCAAATTATGGATGTCAATAAAAAGTTCAATTTTTTTAAAATTTGTCTAAAATAACATAATTAAAATTTTTTTGCCAAATACCTAAAAAAAATAAAAATTTATTGGTAAAAAATTATTTTTCCCTACTTTTTTAAAAAAAAAGGCTTTCAATAAAAACCCCCCAATTTAATAAAAATTTAGCTTCAAATTTATTGAAACCAAAATTTCAATAAAAATCCAAATGTTTAATTTTGCAAATTTTTAAAAGGTTTTATTTCCCTTAAAGAAAACCTTGAATTAAGAATTATTTCAATTTTTTCAAAAATTTTTAGTTCGTCCTCTACTAAATTTTTTAAATGAAAAGCAAAAAACATCAAATTTTAAAAATTGATTGATTCTAACCTTGGAATAAAAAATGAACAAAAAATTTTAATTTTTTTGTTAAAACTGGTAATTTCAATTTTTTATTCCTTTCCAATTTTGGTGTTTTTTTTTTTTTAAAACCCCAAATGTTAAATTAAAATTCAATTTTAAAATAAAAATTTCCAAAATTTTCACGCAAACATTAAGAGAATACGGTTTTTTCTAATTATGAGTCTTATCAAAAAAATATTACTTTTGTTCAATTTACGTATTAGTCACATCTTAAATTAGGAAATAAATAAAAAAAAATAATTTGAAAAATATGTTCAAATATTTCAAATGTTATGTTAATAAAAATCTCCAACCAGAATTTATCAAACAGTGTGTCTTAAATAAACCAAAATTAGATATCCGGGTGAAAACTTTAACTTTTAAATTTTCCCTTCGACTTTCAAATTTAAACTTTTTTTATACCTTCTTCTAATTTTTTTATCATGCTCAAAAAAAACCTATAAAAACTTTCATATTACTTTTTTTTCCCTTTTTTTTTTAATAGTTTCCTTTAAGGAATTTTTAAGTAAAAAAATATTTTCCTGTTTTATGTTTCTTTATAGACATATTAAAATTTTTTTTTTAAATATTTAATTTTTAAATTATTAATTGTAAAAACAATTTTTTAACGAGATAAACCAAATAAAAAAAAACTACTTTAAATTCCCAAAAAACCATTTCCCCTGAAACCTTTTTTCCAAATAATGTTTTCCAATTTCCACCATCCATAATAAAAATAAATTATTTTTTACTTTTGAAAAGAGATTAGATCCCCGAAGGACAAAAAATTTAATTCATCTGAATGATACAAGGTTTTAAAACAAAATTGGGACTACCTTTAAAAAACAAAACCGATGGTAATTTATTTAGGGCAAAATAATTTTTTTAATTTAAATTTAATTTAAAATGAAAAAACCCAAATTTACTAATATAAAAATTAAAAAATTTCAATTCTTTTAAAAATTATTATAAAAAAGGAAACCAAATCCTCCTTCCCAAAACCCCTTATAAAAATCTTTTAAACCACTAAATTTATCAACTTTCGGGAAAAGAAAAGTTTAAAAAAATTAAAAATTTTAATTTTGTTGGTTTTGATATTTTATTATTTTTTAAAATTTAAATATTATTCAAAAAAAAAATTTGGGTTTTAATGTAACTGTTAAAAAAATTCCTGGTTTTGCCAAATTTTAAAATTTCAAATGCCTTTTCCATTAAATCAATCAAAAAATAAATTTTCTTTTCGCCCAAATGAAAAAATTACATATTTTTCCAAAGGTAAAATAACGTTTTTTTTAACTAAACTCCAAAAAAATAAATTTTTAAAAAGGAATTTACCCTTTTTTTATTTTTGGAACGTACCCATGATTAATTTGGTAAGGTTCCCAAAAAAAGTCAAAATAAATAAAACCTAACCAAAAAGGGTTAAATTTTTTTAAATTTTACAAAAAAATTATTTAAAATATTTTTAACCAAAAAAAGATTCACAAAACCCAGGGGTATTTCCAGTTTTTTTTTATTTTTGTTTTTTTAAATAAAAAATTGCAATTTTTATAAAACTTTGTCGGTTTTTTGTAAACCAAATTACCCAAGAAAGCTATTAGGTAACATTAATTTTTCATTCCCCAAAATAAATTTTAATTAAATTTTGTTATTAAAAAATTTCCAGGTAAAATATTTATTTTTATTATTAATTAAAAAAAATTTTTCCATGGTAAATTTGATTGGTTTTAAGTATTAAACTTTTTAATTTTACTAGATTTAATTTTCATTTTTTTTTTATTTTATAAAATTTTTAAAAATTTTACCCGATTTTTTAATAAAACAAACCCCATGGGTCTTTTTTGTTTTTGAAATTGGGTAATCCAAAAAAAGGGTTTTTCCGGCAGGTTATTGACATTGGTCGTTTATAAAAATTTTGAAAAAACCCCTATATCATTTTTAAATCGGGAATTACTTAAAAAAATAAAAAAAAAATAAAAAAAATTAAAAATTTTCCCCAAATTTAAAAAAAAGAGAAATTTTGCAAAAATTTTAATATCGGAAAAATCCATTGAAAAGAACCCAAAAATTTTAAAAAAAACCTAAAGAGATTAGGTATAAAATTCTTTGGGAAGTACCAAAAAAAGCTTTTTAATTGGGATTAAACTTTTTTACGAGTGCAATTATGTTTGAAAGGATAGAATTAAAAATTGGAAAGGATAATTTAATTTTGGGTATTTTTTGGATGCAAGGAAATTATTGTAAGAATTTGTAATAAAATTTGGGAAAAATGTTTTTTGCCTTAAAATATTTGAAAGGAAAAAAACTTATTTTAATTAAATTGATCTGTTTTTTAATTTTTAAATTTTTGGCTCAACAGGAATTTTTATTAAATTTTATTTAAAATAATTTTAAAAATAATTAATTACTTTTTGATACTTTCAAGTAATTTTTTTTAAAAAATTTCAAGTAAAAAAATTATTTGATTTTAAGAGCCCAAAGGGAATAAAAGGTGTTCCTTTTTTTTGGAATTTTCCAAAATAGGCAAAATAAAACAAAGTTTTTAATTGAAAATTTTTAATTGGTTATAATATTTAAAGTTTTGGGGAAGATTTTTTTAAAAGAAATTAAATGAAAAATTTATTTTTTTTAAAATTAACTTTGAAAATTTTTGAAATCTATAGAAATTGAAATTTCAAAAAATATTTAAAAAAGTAATTATAAAAAAAAAAAATATAAAAACAAATTAAATTATTATAATTTTATTTTAAAATCTTATATCTTCAAAAAATTTCCAATTTTAAAAAAATTTGAAAAATTCAACAATTTTCGTTCCCTCTTTAAAATTAAAATTTAAATTTTAAATATTAATTTGATAAATACTAAAATTACATATTAAATTTCTCCAAAAAATGAAAAATTTATTTAAAATTCCCTGAAAGATTATAACAAATAAATCTAATAATAAAAAAAGAACAAAATTATAATTTTTTTTTAATTAAACCCCCTCTCTTTTATTTGATTCCCCAATTTTAATAGTTTCCCTATAACAAATAAAGGTTTTTCCGTTTTTAACCCCAATTCTTGTCCATTTTGATTAGTTTTTGTAAAAAAAAATTAAATTTATTTTTTACATAATTAAAATTGGGAATAAACCATCTTTCAAATTTTTAAAAAATACTTTTATAAATATATTTAAAAAATAACTTACCATTAATTAATTTTAAAAAACCCAGTAGTGAAATATACAAGCTTTTTTCCTGCTAATTTTTTGTGAAATTTTTAAAATTTTCGGTAAAAAAATTTAAGTTTCAGTTTTTTTGAAAGGTTACTTACTTAAACCGTTGAAATTTTTCAAAAAAATAACAAATTTCCAATTTTTTAAAATTTTAATTTAATTGGTTTAAAGTTTCGTGTTTTTCCCTGCAAAAAGGGTTAAACAAATTTTTTGGGTAAAAATTTATTGATAAACACTTTAAAAATTCATTTTTAACTAATTTTAGTCCCAATAGTTTCTCAGCTTCAAAGGTTTAAACTGTAACGTAATTTTTTAAACCGTGTTTCCCAACAATTAATTATAAAAAAATAAAAAATTGAATTTTTTATTATAAATTTCTTAAAAAATTAAACGTTCCCTTTAAAATTCAAATCCATTATGTTTTTTTTTGGGGTTTTAAAAAAAATAAATTTATTTGAATGTAAACCCTTTCGGTTTTTTATTGGGGCCCAATTTGTTTTGTTGAAAAATTAACCAAATTGTTAATACTTTTAAAAAATTTTTTTATGGGGATAATTAATAAAAATTAATTTTTAATTTTTTAAATAAACATTTTTAAATGAGTAAATTCTTTAAATTTCCATTTTTAAACGTAGCAATGTTTTCTTTTGGTAAATTTAAAATTGTTGGTTTTATTTTAAAGACAAAACCCGAAAAAAAAAGAAAAAAATAAAAGGGTTTAGATTTTGGGAATTAAAAAATCAGTTTCAATGGGTTAATTTGGAAATTGAAATTCAAAATTTTGTTAAGTGAAAACTTAGAGTTTAAAACTAATAAAATTTTAAAATTGTTAAATGAAGACTTTATATTTTTTATTAATGTTCCCTCATTGAAAAAATTGAAATTAAATTAAATATTAAATCAATAAATAGTATTCAATTTGGGGTTTTGGGATTTGCAATTTAAAAAAATTTTTTTAAAAGGAAATGTCTTAACAATGTATGGTAGTTTTTATTTAAGTAAATTGAATTTAAATTGTTAAATTTTATAAACGACCTTTTAAATTCAAAAAAAAAAGGAATTTCAGTTTTTAAATGTTTTGTTTAAAGGGATAAGGAAAAAATAACATCCTTTTTTAAGCCAGTTTTTTTTTTTGGTAAACAATTAAGATTAAACTGATATAATAAAAATTTCATTGTAAAATAAAAAGGGTTTTAAAAAGAAAAACCAAAATTAAAATTCAACATTTGGATTTGGAGTTTGAAGTAAAGTAAAAATTGTTTAATTTTATTTTTTTGGATGCAATTGGGAAAAAAAAAATACTTAAAACCAAAAAAATCAGATTTTAAAATAAATTTGTTAAGAAAGGGTTTTTAACAAAAAGGTATGAAAGTTGGGGCCCTTATTAAATCTAAATTTAGTCAAACCAAAAGCATTATAAAAAATTTAATATTTACAACTGTTTTTATTTTTTCATAAAGTTTAAGGAAATTAGTTTTGAAAAAATTTTCTCTGAATTTTATAAAAGAATTTTAAAAGGTTTATGTAAAAAGGGATGACAAACCTTTAAAATCCAAACCATTTAGCCACCATGGTGGAAAGTAAAAATCCCCCCGTTTCCAAAAGGCACATTTCATCATAAATGGGTTGGTCTCAAAAAAAAACATTTACAAAAGCCACCTAATTGGACCTAACGGAATCCCCAAAAAATCAAAACAATTTTATTTTAAAATTTAAATTTATTTAAATTTTAAAAATTTTAATTAAAAAGAAACATTTAACAAAAAAAAAAGGGAACTTAAGATAAAATTTTCCAAAAAAACAAAATTGTTTATTAAAATTAACTTTTTATTTTTGTTTTCTTGCTTATTCCTTGAAGGAAGAAGAAAAAAAAAAAAAAAAAAATATGGAAAATGTTAAAGAATTTCCGGGGTTCCCTTTTAATTATTTTAAATTGTTTTTTTTTTTATTTCAAAAAAAAAAGAAAAAAGAAGAAAGTAAGAAAAGAAAAAGGGGAAAGGGAAAATTTTTATATTTTTTTTTAAAATTACAATTTAAAATTAAATTTCAATTTAACCTAAAATAAGTTTAGATTTTTACTAATCCTTTTATTTTGCTTAAATATTTTTTTAAAATTAAAAAGGTTAAAAAATTTGTAGAAGGATTTTGAAGGGTTTAATAAATAAGTGCAAAAATTGAATTTAAAGGGAAAACACATTTTATAATAAATTTTTTATACTTAATAATAAAATTTTTAAATTTTTTAAAATCCTTTTAAATTTAAAAAAACTAAAAACTTTTTTAAAATATTTTCCAAAAAAAAATTGTAAGTAAATAAAAAAAAATATGAATTAAATTCCCAAAATGCTTTTGGTTTTGTTTGGAATTTATAATACTGAATTTAAACAATGAAACCCCATAAATTCAGCTTATTTCGCGTTTTCCCTTTGTTTTTTAAAATTTTTTCCAATTTTTAAAATTTTTCTATTCCTTAAAATTTCTTTAAAATTTTTTAACATTAAAGGATTAATTGACATTTAAACTTAAAAAGGGAATGAATTTTTAAATTCTTTAAAAAGATAAAAAGGAGTTAAAACGATCGAGTTCTTTTGTTTCAATTGCATACTTTAAAAAATTTTGTGTTTCGAATTTTTGGGTTTTTTCTCTAGAAAAAATTTTTTCTAAATTCTCCTAAAAATTTGAAATTTGGGTTTGGGGTTATTGCTTAAATTTCTTATACTGCCACTTATATTTCATGGTTAAATTAAATAAAAAAAAGTTATGTAATGGTATTTTTTTAAAAAAAATTTTTTAGGTTTTTTAAAAAATAAAATTTAGTTTTTTTTTATAAATCTTTTAAAAAAAATTCAAAAGTCATATTTTGGAAAAATTATTCGCCTCATTGTACGAATTTAATATAAGAATATTTGAAAAAATAATTTTTTTTAAAAATGTAACCAAAATTGGTCAAATAAGTCGTAAAATATGTTTTTAAATTGACAAAATTTATTAAGAAATGGAAAAAGGAATTTAAAATAAAATTAATTAAAAATTTGGGGTTAAAATGGAAAAAATTTTTTTTTTAAAATTGGTTTCTTAAACCGAAAAAATTAATTTTTTTAACAAAAAAATTGGTGTTTTATAGTGAAATTTTGCCTTAAGAAAAATTATTTTGTTGATGGGAAATATATTTTTAAAACAGTTTTTAAAAAAAAAGGGCCCATAATTTGGTTTAAATAAATAAACTCCCCTTTTTGGAAGGCAAGGAAAATTCAAAAAGGCCGGGTTTTAAAAAAAATAAAAAAATTTTGGTTTGGAAAATTTTATGTTAAAAACCTGGAACTTAAAAAAAAAATTTTTTTTTGAAAAAAATTTAAAACAAAAAAAACCCCAAATTTTTTTTTTAAAAAATTCTTTTAAAACCCAAATTTAAAACTTTTTGGAAGAAAACATTCAACTTTCGGAATAAAATTTAAAATTGTATTTTTCTAAATTATATAAATAGGGGTTTTTTTTTAAATAATTAAAGGTATACAATATTTTAATATTAATTTAAACATTTTATTACAAAAAATTTTGGGAAATTTTTAAAATTGCCCCCAATTTTTCTATTTTATTATCATTTACATAAAAATTTCCTTTTTTTAAAAGGGCCACTTTTTTTTTAAATAATGTTCATAAATAAAATCTATTTACCCCCCCTTTTTAAAGGGGTTAAATTTGGGTTCTAACGTTTTTAAAAATTATTTAAAAATTAACAAAACCCTTTTTTTTGGGGAAAATTAACGAAACAAAATTTTTTTGAACTTAAATTTTTATTGCATGATTTGATTTAAATAGGAATATTTTCGATTTAAGTATGAAAACCTTTTACCCCATATTTTATATTGTTTAAAAAAAAACATTTTTTTTCACAAAAAACTGTAATTTTTTGAAGGTTCAAAAGAAAAAATTTAAAATTTTTTAAATGGGCCCAAATGTGTGAAATTTTTGCCCGGGAATTTAAAAATTGGTAAAAACTTCCCTTTTTCGAAAATTTTCAAACAGTTTTCCCTTTAGCCCGAATCTTCGGCGCTCGGAGGGCACGAATTCTTTTTTCCCTTTGGTAAAGCTTTTTTTTAAAAAAACAAAAAAATAATAATTTAAAATGGGCAAGGGAGTTCCGGGAAACGCCAAAGGGCAAAAAAAAACAATTTCCCAATTTCAAGAAAATACCCAATTTTTTGATCTTCGCTGTTCGTCTTTTCCCCAATACCCGTGAGTCACTATCCAATTGGGGCATAAAAAGAAAAAAAATTTTTTGTATAGAACTAATCGGGAAAAAAGAACAAATTTGAGCGTTTTTTTTTGGGCCTTTTGGGAAATTGGTGGGAGTCAATGACGCGAAAAAAATTTCAATGTACATAAATTTTTTTTTTAAAATTAAAAACATTATTTGTTTTACTCGGGGTTTTGTAAATTTAACTTTTTTATTTTTTAAAAGAAGAAAATTGGGCTTTAAAAAGGTTTTTGACAGTACTTTTCCCCCGCTGGCGGAAACCCCTTTACGACTGCATGCCTAAATTTTGTTTTTTTTTTTCTCAATTTAATTTTTTTTAGTGGGAATTTAAAAAAAAATATATGACGTCCCTTTAACATTTTTGCCAAAACACGTTTTTCATTGGGATGTGTTTGTGGGGAAAACTAAAAAATTTAAAATTTTTTGTCGAGCCCCTTAAAAACTAAATAAATTTGGGGGGAAACAAAATTTTCCCAAAAAATTTCCCGGGGGACATTTTTTTATATCATTTTAAATTTGTTTTGGGGCTAAATGCCCAAATTTTTCAATGGCATCTTTTTTTGGCAGGGTGAGGTATTTTTTTAAATTTAAAAAATTTTTTAAAACCAAAAATTTTCCCAATAAAAAAGGGAATTTTCTAAAAAAGGGGGGGAAAAAATTTTAAAAAAAATTTACCATAAATAAAAAACGCGGGGGGTAAAACCCCTTTTTTTTTTTTAAGGATTTTTCAACTAGGTTGCATTAAAAAAAAATTTATTCAATTTTAAAAAATTTTGAAAAATTTTTAATCATAAAAAAAAAAAAAAAGGGAAGTTTTTTAAAAAGGGCTATTAAATTAAAAATTTTAAAATACATGAAAAAATAAAATTCCGGGCCAATGTGGGGGATCCCAAACTATAAATTTAAAAAAGGGGGAAATTTAAAAAAAACTAAAAAAATGAAAAAATAAATTTAAAAATATGTCCGAAGGGAAAAAATAAAGGGTTTTTTAAAATTTAAATTAAATAAAAAATTTTTTTTTTTTTAATTTTAAAAAAAACCCCAACCCTAAAATGATAAAAAATTTTAAAAAAAAAAAATTTTAAAAAAAGAAATAAAACCTGGTAAAAATTATTTTAATTATAAAAAGGAAAAAAAAAAAAAATTTTTTTTAAATGGTTTTTTAAAAACCAAAAATTTTTTGGGAAAAATTTTTTTTTAAAACAATTTAAACCTTAACCACCAAAAAAAATAAAAAAAAAAAATGCGGTTTTTTAAAAAAATTTAAAAACAACTTTAAAGATTCCCCCAAAATTTTTTTTCCCCCGGAGGTTTCAATTCCCCCCCACTTTTAAAAAAAAAAATTAAAAATTTTCCCCCCCCGTTTGCCTTTTAAAACTTTCTGAAAAAAAAAAAAGAAACATCCATACAAGGATTTCAAAAAAAAAAATTAATTTTTTTAAAGGTTTTAAAAATCCTTTTAGCGAATTATTTTTTTGAAAAAAACCAAAATTTTAAGCAAAAAAAAAAAAAAAAATGTTTTGGGGAAAAAATTTTTTTAAAAAATTTAAAATTTTTTTTTTTAAAAATTTTGAGTTAGAAACATTTTTTTTTTGGTGTAAACTTAATTTTTCCCCTTTTTAATTTTTTTAATTTTAAAAAAAAAATTTTTTTTTTAAAAATTTTTATTTTTTAAAAAATTTTTTTTTTCCCCCTTTTGTTTTTGGGTATTAAATTTTGGGGAAAATAAATTGTTTTTTTCTTTTTTTTTAAATTTTTTCCCCCAAACATTAAAAAACCCTTAAATAAACGGATTTTCCTCACCCAAGGAGGGTTTGGGGAGAAAAATTATTATTCCCCAAATCTTTTTTTAAAAAAAAAAAATTTTTTGTTCCCCGGTTTTTTTATTTATTTGTTTTTTAAATAAATTTAATTTTTTTAAAAGACCTTTTAAATCCCCCCCCATGCTTTTGGAATAAAAGGAACTAAAAATTTTTTAGAAACAATTTTTTTAAAAAAAAACATTTTAAATCCCAAAAATTAAACAAAACCCCCCTTTTTTTTTTGATTTTTTAATTTTAAAAAGGGGTTTTTAAAATTTTTGCGTGTTTTTGGGTTTATTAAAAGGTTTCATTAATTGCGGGTGGGGATAAAAAAAAAATGCTCAAAAAGGAAAATAAGGGTCCCTTTTTTCAGATTTTTTTAAAAATTTTGGAAAATTTTTGGGGGGGGTGTAAAAAATAAAAGGGGGGTTTTCCTAAAATAAATTTAAAAAATTTTTTTAGGAGGGAGAACAAAAAATTTTAACAAAACCGGGAAAAAAAAAAAAAATTCCCCAAGGGTTTAAACATTTTTTGTAATTTATTAAAAAAAAAAAATTAGCCTAAATTTTTTAGTACCCTTTTATGCTTTTAAAAATAAAATGGTAAAATTTTAAATCAATATTATTTTGAATTTATGATTTTTCAAAATTTTTTACTACTAATCTTTTTGGGGGCCCCCAAAAAAAAAATTTTTAAAAAATTTTTAAATTTTCCTTTAAAACCAATTTTTTAAAGTTCTTTTTTTTCCTTTAAACAATAAAATTTAAATTTACAAAAATTTTTAAATTTTTTTTTAAACCCTTAAAAAAACCCAAAAAAAATATAAGGGTAAAATAAAAAACCCTTTTATTTTTGTTTAGTTTTTATTTGGAAATTTATAAAAAAATTTTTTTGGGAATAAAAATTTTTTTAAAAAAATTTTTAGTCTTTTCCCCTTAAAATTAAAATTTCAACCCTTTCGGTTTTTTTAAAAAATTTTAAAAAAATTTACAAATCTTTTTTTTTTTCCCCCTTTGTTTCAAAAAAATTGGGGGTAAATCCTACAAAAAAAATTTTTTAATTTTGTTTTTTTCCAAATTTTTTGGCATTAAAATTTTTTAAAATAAAAATATTTTTTGATAAAATTTTATTTCTCTTTAAAAAAAAAAACATTTTAAAACCTTTTTCCCGTTAAAAATTAAACAAAATTTTTTTTTTTAAAATTTTTTTTTTTTTCCCAAAAATTCCTTTTGAAAATTTTTCGCTTTAAAAAATTTTTTGGAAAATTTTATTTTATCTTTAAAAAACCCTTTATATGAAAAAAAATACTCTGATATGGTATTTAAAAATTTTTACTTTTTAAATTAAAAATTTATTAAGTAAAAAAAAAACCCGGGGGGAAAATTTCGGATTTCGAAAAAAAAAAGGCCCCAACAAACCCGGGGAAAGACACCAAAAAAAAAACCTTTGGGGGAAATTTTTTTGTTTCGGGGTCAAAAATCAGAAACTAAATAAACCCCGGGTTTTACTTTTTGCCCCTGGGGGAAGTGGGAAACCCAAAACCCCTGCTTTATCGACATTTTTAAAACGCTCCCCCCTTTGAAAATACAAAAAAATTACTTTGAATGAAAAAAGAATTTAATTTTACGGGGGGTTTTTTTTAAAAAGGACAGGGGGAAACAAAAAAAAAAAATTTTTAAAAAAAAAAAGGGAAAAAAAAAAAAAATTTAACCCTTTTTAAGGGGAACATGAAACCAAAACCCAAAATTTTTACGGAAAAAAATTTACCGGGGAAAATTTTTTTTTTTAGACCGAATAAAAATTAAATTTATTTAAAAAAAATTTTTTTTTTTTGTTCAAGTGACCTTTAATTACCCCTTTTAAAAAAAAATTTTTATTTTTAAAAAATTTCCTTTTAAAAAGTTAATTTTTAAAAAAAAAAAAATTTGCCATAAAGAAACCCCCTTTTTTTAAATATTTTGAAGAAACCTAGTTTAAATTTTTTTGAAAAAAAAACCCCCTTTTTATTTTTTAATCCGGGTTTTTAATTTTTTACTTTCTCAAATTGGGAAACCCCAAAAGGAAAAAAATTTTGTTTTTTTTTAAAAGGGTTTTTAAAAAAAAATTTATTTTTAAATTTTATTTTGGTTTTTTGAAGCTTAATTAAAACCAAACTAAATTTAAAAAAAACCCCCCAAATAAGGGGATAAATTTTTCCAAAATTTTCTTAGAAAAATATTATTTAAATTTTTATAAAAAAAATAATTTCCCATTGGTTTTATTGTGCATTTTTTAAAACCAAATTTTTTAAAAAAAAAGAAAAAAAATTTTGAAAACTTAAAAAAAAAAACTTTAAAAAGTTTTTTTGAATATGGTTTCATTAAAAAAATTTTATTCTTCCGCCAAAAACAAAAAATTTAAACCCCTCTCTAAAAAAGTTAGAATATTTTTTTTAGTTTTTTTAAATTAAATTTTGGGAATAATAATTTTTTTAAATTACATTAAATTGTTTAAAAAATTTTATGCAAAATTTTGGCAAAAACATTTTTAAAAAATTTTAAAAAAACGGTAAAAGGTTTTTAATTTTTTAAAATTTCCCAAAATAAAAATTTAAAAAATTTTAAAAATTTTTTTACCCACCTTTTTGTGAATTAAATTCGCGTTTAAATTTTTTTTTTTTCTTTTTATTTTTTTTTTAAAAGGGAAATTTTATTTTTTTATTTAAAAAATTTTTCAAAAATTTTTTTTTTTTAAAAATTTTTTTTTTTGTTTTTTTAATTTTTTTTTTTTTTTTTTTTTTAAAAAAAAAATTTTTTAAAATGAAAAATAAAAAGAAAATTAAAAATAGCCCCCCAAAATGGAAAATAAAAAAAATTTTAAATTTTAAAAAATTAAAGTCAAACCTTAATTGTTTTCCAGAAAAAAAATTTTTTTTTTTACAAAAAAAAAATGTTTAGGTTAAAATTGTTAAAACCATAAAGGAAATTCCCCCTTTTAAGATCGAATATTTTTTTAAAACCTTCAGGTTTTTAGTAAGGAAAAAGTTTGGGATTAAAAAACAAAAAGGGGGACAAATTAAATTAACTTATTTAAAGGGGGTAAAAAGTTTAAAAATTTAAAATGAAAAAGAAGCGTTTAGTAATTTTTCGGGGACATTTTTTCAAAGGACCTTTTTTGGGGAGAAGTTCATTTCCCTGAAAATGGGGGGGTAGGAAACGGGGTGCTTGGGGGAAAACCCCCGTTTTTCCCCACATCGGAAGAAAATTTAATACCAGTGAACCCTGGCCCCAACTACATTTTAATCCGTGAGGGTGGGGGGGGGCCGGGGGTTTATTCAAAAATTTTAAAAACCCGTTTTTTCTTCTTAATTTTTGAAAAAAATTGGAGGGAAAGGGTTTCCCTTTAAATGGGGAGTTGGGGGAAAAAAAAAATTTTAAAGGTTTTAATAAAATCATCCTTGACCGGGGGGGAAAATTAAAAAATATTTATCCCGGAAAAAGTAGTAAATGGGCGGAAACCCCCCATTAGCCCCCCAAAAATTTTCCGGAAAAAAAAAAATGAAAAATTAAGGGGCACATTTTTGGGGGGAAAAGGATCAGAACTTTTTGGGTTTCCAAATTTTTAAGGTTTTTTTTTTTTCCCCCATTTTACCCCTTGTAAAATATTTAAAATTTGGGCACTAAACTAAAACCTTTAAAAACGGGACGACAATCCCAAAAGTTCAACACCCAACTTTACTTTTTTTTAAATAAGAAAAAAAAAATTTTAAGAACCCAAAAATATTTAAAAAAACCCAAAAATTTTACTTACAAAGCGGAGTTTTTTTTTTGGGTTTTAAAAACCCCTCTTGGGGGGACTTTTTGGCCCCCCCAAAATTTGGTTAATTTTTTTGGGGCAGTCTCCCCCCCGGGGGAAATGGCCTTGTAGCCCCCAATGGGATCTTGGGATAAAGGGGGTTCACCCCAGCAAAATTTTCCCGTTTGCAAAACACTTTTAAAATTTTTTGGGGGTTTTTATTCCCCCTTGTCAAAAAATTTAAAACCCTTTAGTAAAAAAAAATTTTTATAAAAGGGAAAGCTATAAAAAAAATTTTAAAAAATTAAAAAATTTTTTTAAAAATTTTAAATTATTTTTTAATAAATTTTTTTTCCCCCCAAATTTTTTTTCCCCCAAAC